>JAWWMO010000155.1:1365743-1389666 GCA_035047845.1 Dendrocincla fuliginosa | reverse complement strand
CCGAGGGAGCTGGGGGGGCTCAGCCTGGAGAAAAGGAGGCTCAGGGGGGACCTTCTGGCTCTGCAAGTGCCTGATGGATCCAGGGGAGGATTGGGCTCTGCTCCCAGGGAACAGGGACAGGAGCAGAGGGAACGGCCAGGGCAGGGGCAGGGGGGACAGCAGGAAGGATTTCTTCAGGGAAAGGGTCATTAAACACTGGAAGGGGCTGCCCAGGGAGGGTTGGAGTGCCCAGCCCTGGAGGAGTTAAAAGAACAAGTAGAAATCTTTCACAATATGGTGTGGTGGCCACGGTGGTGTCTGGTTGAAGGTTGGTCTTGATGACCTTGGAGGTCTTTTCAGCCTCAAGAGTTCTGTGATCCTCCTGCACCCAGGTGTTGGTGTGGTGGTTCCCAGCACCCATTCCTGCTGCCACCTTCCCCCTCCCAGGGCACAGCTCCTCTCACACCGGGCTGGACACTGGGGTGTCTTCCAGCAAAGCAGGGGACAACCCACTGGTGCAGTCGAAGCCATCCCAGAGGAGTGCATCTTGATGTGATGTGCTCTTACCTCTGAGCAGGGAATACATATGTATGTTGCATTATTTACCCTCAATCAGCAAAATATAGGCCAGCTTTGAAATGCAAATAAGCTGCTTCATCTACCAGGCAAAGCCAGCAGTAGGCTGAGCCTAGAGAGCCTCCAAAGGAGGCCACGAGGATGGGGAAGAGTGTGAGGAGCAGCTGAGGGCACCTGGAGAAGAGAAGATTGAGGGGAGACCTCACTGGGGTCTTTAACATCCTCCCAAGGGGCAGAGGAGGGGCAGGCACTGAGCTCTGCTCTGTGGGGACCAGGGACAGCACCCAGGGAAGGGCTGGAGTTGGGTCAGGGCAGGGTCAGGAGGATCTCAGGGAAAGGCTCTTCCCCCAGAGGGTGGTGGGCACTGACCAGGCTGCCCAGGGCAGCGGGCACAGCCCCAAGGCTGCCAGAGCTCCAGGAGGGTTGGGACAACAGGAGAGGGACAGGGTGGGACTGTTGGGGTGTCCTGGGCAGGGCCAGAAGCTGGACTGATGACCCTGGTGAGTCCCTTCCAGCTGAGCATATTCTGATTGTGCCAAAACACAGCATTTTGTTGTTCAGCCAGTTCTGTGATCCCCGGCAGGACGAGCTCACTGAGGCTCAGCCCTTTCCTCTGGGGCTTCCAGTGGGAAACAAGCCCTGCTTTTCATCTGTCCTGGTGCTGCAGGTTCAGGTGCCCTGCAGGTCCCCTCTGGTGCTCTCGGCTTGTCCCGGGCTCCATCCCCTTGGCAGGGCAATCCCAGGCAGGGCTCCCTGGAGCCCCCAGCACCCCGAGCTCTGCAGGTGGTGGGGCCATGTGTGCTGCACATGGTCTAAATTGGGGCTTTTCACACAGCCATCACATTAGCTTAGGAAGAAAGTTCCTTCCCAGGGCAGAAACACAACCTGGCCCTTTCCATGGCCATCTGGTACAAATAAATGGGGCAGCAGAGGAATTCTGTTGTCTCCAGGATTCCAGGCAGAACTTCCCAACTTATTGCACCTGAAAATGTCTCCTGCTCCAGCCATCACCTCGAGTCCCCACACGTGCAGACAAACCCTGGGTGCTGTTTGGATTCTGTGGGAACTCGAGCAAAGGGTGGGGGAATCCCACAAAGAGGGGACATTGTCTCGTTTACAACATGAGCGTTGGAAAAGAGGGAAAATAAATCCAGTGGAGCAGCCTTAGAGGTTATGAAAGTGCCACATTTGCATCTTTAGGCACAGTTTTCCAACCTCCTGACTCAGTGGTGTAAGGAAAAAAATTGGCTCCTTCCACAAAGATTTTTGTCCCTAAATAAAATTATTACTCGGTATTATCACATCAAAAATAGCAGTGCCTTAAACCCATCCCCAAATGGTTAACATTCCAGTCCCAACTGGTTTGCCTTTAAATACTATTTGAATAAAATATCTAATATCAGATATTTTATGTGTTTGTATATATCAATAGTAAACATGAATAAATATACACTATGTATATTTTATGTATTTTCATATATACAAATACTACTTTCTAACAGGAATTGTAGACAGCCTTCTCAAGAAAAACCAATTTTTATCACTCTCCTTCCTCCTGGGTGGTATTGTTGGCTGAAATTCCCCAGGAATGCCTGAATTTAATCATATTTACCAGTCCCAACCTTCAATCCACACGAGCCTGGCTCTGGGGATGGATCCCCCCAGCTTTGTGCTACTGGGTGTGCCCAGCACCTGCACAATTCCAGCAGGGAACGCATCCCTCCCTGCCCATGGCACGCAGGAGGGCTGGGGTGAGGAGGGGCAAACTGGGCAACGCTGCACCACTTCTCTGTATGGCACTTTCAGGGGAGAAATGAAAAATGCTGGGCTGTAAGAACCAGAGAAGGAAATAAAGCATGCAGATTTATTAATCCCAGTTGTTCAAATTCCAGCTCACAGAACGTCTCTTTTCCCAGGAGCGAAGATTTTTATGCTAAAACTCCTCTTTTGGAAGTGTCTGGAATATTTTTCTGTTATTTCGTTGTTTGTGCTGAGCTATTGATTTTTTTTTCCTTGGCTCTAATCAGATGTTATTGCTTTCTCTTAATTTAGTTTTATGGCTGTTTAATGAAGGCTGTTCCTAAATGGTAGGAAACAAAAAATCCAGAGGGTTTAAGGAGCTAGAAAAACTCCTGGAGTCTGATTTGTGGTGGATTTCAGGTAGGAAGGGGCAAGCCCTGCTCTCCAGCCTCACCCAGGCTGCACAGCACTGCACATGAGATCATTTACTCCCTTAAAAGTCATCCTGAAGCAAAAACAACTTCCAGATGTTGCTCTCATTTTGCAGGACACTGAACTGTGAACAGTCGTTAAACTTTATCCCTTTTGCTTCCTGAGTTTGCCGAGAGAGAACCGGATAAAAGGAGGTGAAGGAAAAGAAGCCCAAAGCGCTGCCGAGGGATAATTGTGCGAGGGAAAAGTGGGCAGTAAACACATTTCTGGAGGGAAGGAGGAAGGGGGCAAAGGGCAGGAGGGAGCCTGGGCAGCTCCAGCACCTCCCTGCAGGGTGAGGGCAGCCCCAGGTCTGGCCAGAGCTCAGCCTTGGCCAAGCCAAGTGGTGGAAACCTCCCTGCGGAGAGAGCTTTGTTCGACACATCACTGCCCCTGCAGTGGAGCCCACGAGCATGAGATCTGCCAGGGAAAAGGGGGTTTCTTTGGAAATTAATTTTCACTTGCTGAAGAACAAGCCTTGCTGTCCTCCCCAACCCTGTGCAACTGCAGTGGGAATCAAGGAGACTTTCTCCTGACATGCTGTTTCCAGGATGGTGAATTAAATCCTCCATAAAACTTTCATCAAGAGCTCGCAGCTTCAGCTTTAGAAAGCATGTACTTATTAGAACTCCTCTGACTAGATGTTGAATACAATATTGACATCCAGTAATTAGTTTATCCATGATATCCTCCAATTCTTTTCTGCCAATTAGTGCTGCAGTTTTCACTTTTGCCTGTCATGGAAATAACCAGAGAAGATACTCGTAGATTTTATTCTATTAAGGGTTTTATCTGGGTTTTTTTCCATTTCTTTTTCATCCATTTAATGCTGGAAGCTGTTCTGAGACATGGAAATTTGCCAATCATCCCAACATCCACCCTGCAAAGCCCCTTTTCTTGGGAGAAACAATTCAGTTTAATGTACCCAGACCATTCTGGCCATAAATTAGCCCCAGCTCAGTTTGGGTGACTTGCTGCTGCTGCTGCTTTAATTTCCCACGTGAGAGCTGAATGGCAAACCAAGCGGATTTCAAACAGCTCTAATTTGTATTTACCAGTTAAGAACCAGTAAGATCAGTTCATGTGGTTGCAGCACTGCTTGGAAAAGACCCAATACAGCCTTTTTCTGTATTTTCCCTGTAAATGGTGTCACTTCCCATTACCGTCGTCTGTGGTTGTGTCAAAGCAGCTCCCGTGTTCCTGTGTTGGTCCTTTGCATTAGACTGGCTGTTATGAATTTGACAACAGTTATCAAATCTCCCCTGCAGCGGCCTGACTGTCAAGGATATGATGGTCAAATGTTTCACATATTGCAATCAAACCATTTGTGTTTGGTTTGAAGAATTCCAAAAGAAAGCTGTCAGCTCAGAAATGAAGTTGAAGTAGCCTGAAGCTTTTGGAGCATGTTGATCCAATTATGATGATCCACTCATATCCTTCAGCTTTTTTTTTTTTCAAAATCAATTTTCATTTTAGCTCAGGGGACTGGGGTTTTTTTTTTGGTAATGCAGAGAAACATCTGTAAGGGTATTTCAGATGTGTTGTTTCAGGAAATTTCTATTTTTTGTGTGCAAGGCAGCGTTGAACTCTGCGTGTATTTTGCAAGTGGCTTTTGTCTGCAGTGCACACACATTTCTATGATCTGTTGGCTGTACATACATGTGTGCACATAAAAGCAATATGCCCCAACCTGAATATGAATTTGAAATGAGTTTACATGTGTTTAATCTTTTTGCTGGAACCTGAGGGGAAGAAACTACAGCAAACCCCCAAGGGGTTAAATTGCCAGCACATAAGGATGGATAAACTAAACCAGGAGCGCTGTGGACCAGATTCCCAGCTGGTGTTTCACAGGGAAGCTGTTTGTCACCAGAGGGCTGTGTCCTGGAGAGGCACTGCAGCCTGTGACATGCTGACATGACGAGTCAGTGCTCAGACATCTCCTTTCACTCCCTGAGCTGAAAATAACCATCGAAACCGCCTGATATTTGTTACTGTGCTGTCGGGCTGTGGTTGCTGGTGAGTCTCGGTGTCATTGTCCCCAGGGCAGGCTGGGAGCGATGCCGTGGTGTGATGGCTGTGCTGGTGAGCACCAAGGCCGTGCCCACCCAGGCTGTCCCCCTGCCACGGGGACACAGCATTTACCAGGAGGACATCGGAGCCCATCCAAGAGGGCCGTGCCATCCTCGCCCCAGATGATGCGTTGTCGTCGTGTTGTTTCCATGTTACGTGGAAAGTATTTAACAAACGTAATTAATTAAGGGGGTATTCCAAGTCCTTGGCCATGGTAATAACAATTAGGGCTGGGATTGCCATTGGGGCGATGGACACTGTCTTTGGAATTACAGACTGTCCGTGGCCAACAGAGAGAAGGAGATCCCTGATGCTGGGAGCACAGCGAGACCAAACCGTGCCCTCCTCCCTTTGGTCAGAGTTCCTGCCAGACCCAGTCCTGCTGGTGGTTCCCTACAGCCCTCCATCCATCCATCATCCCCCACAGCCTGTTCTCCTCGTGGGCACAGCTCTATAAACTCTTCAAACTGGAATTTGTTCCCAATCCACACCCCCAGGAAGCTGCGAGGGCGATGACCTTTCGGAGATCCAGAAACCACCTGTACCAAACCTCCCCCATTCAACCCAGCAGCAAGAACTGTGCGAGTCCCCAAATCTCCAGGAAGTGAGACCTGACCTTTTCCTCCCGATTCATCTCGGAGCTTCATTTAATGATATTTCTGCTCTGAGAGAAGCAGGGGGAGCCTGGCTATTGCAGCAAGAAGTACTTCCAAGTTTAGCATTTACGTTCAGAGAGAGAAAAGTATCTTGGTTGTAGAAAAGACCTGGTAGGACCAAAGGTTTTTTGATGGGAGCAGGTGCCCAACGACCAAGGACATGCCGTGGTCAGCAAAAGCCATAAAAGAATACCCCAGGACAACAGATTTAGGGGGAAATAGTGGATACTGCAGTTCTTATCTGGCACTTGATTCCTTGAGTCACCTCTTGCAGTGGCACAGTCTTGGAGGCTGTTTGTCCCCAGTGCCATGGGACATCCTTCTCCTCCTCTCAGCACGGGGAGCTTGGCACCCTTCCCATCAGCTCCTCTGGCTCCTGAGTTCCTGAAGGCCACAGAAGGCTATTCAGTGTTGTCAGCTTTATTAAGGGGTTTGAGATCCCAAACGAGCTGTTTCTAGGGAAGTTAATCTTCTTGATTTTTATGCCAACATACCTAGAGCTGAAGGGCGAATTCCACCACTCTTTCAGCAGTATATTTTGTTAAATGAAGATATGAATATCCATTGGGTTGCTCATATTTCCCGTGCTATAACACCAGTCAAGGCGTAGTTGGTGGTGTTTAAATATCCTTGCACCTTGCAATGCTGGATTTTAAGTATTATTTTGACAAATGCTGCCTTTCAGCAAAAATCAGGCTTATTTTCTTTTGGTTCTGAAGTCCTGGCATTTCTCAAGGAAATGAAGGGTTTATTTGATAAAGCCCCAATACCCAGGGACAGGCTCCAAATGCTGACTTGGACAGAGCGACTCTGATTTGCGCCGGGTGAAACTCTCAGCCCTTTCTCTCTCAAATTTGCAGCAAAGCAGCACCAAATTCCCTTAGGATTTTAGTACTGGAACTGGATCAGCCCCATGAAAGTTCTCTGGAAAGGAACAGACCAACAGAACTGAACCAACAGACGCCGAGCACCTTGCCAAGCATTTTAATGAACTGATGATGGACAACTGTGCTAAGATCAGACATCACCTTTCAAACCTTTTGGCCTAAATGTACTTTATCTTGGACTTAAAACACCTCCATCCAACTTTGAAGTTAAAAAATGAACCAGATAGGGGGTTTGAGCCCTTTCAAACTGTACAGTAGCACTGCTGTTCCAAAGAATTATTCAGAAATCATTTAAGGTTTTATTTAACTGTAAATATTTCTTTTCCATCAAAGGGAGGGATTCCCAGAGGTGGGCTGAGCATCCAGCTGGCAGCTTTTCAACAATATATTAATTTTTTGTACACCCTTCTCCAAGCTGTGCAGTCAGCAGGAGGCAGGAGCTGCTGAAGACAGGGTCTCCTGCAAAGGGCAAGTTCCTCCTGGATAAACACGATGGGGCATATTCTGCTCTAGAAAATGATTTATCCTGCTTCTTCCCCTCCAAACCAAAGCTTTGATTCCATTATAAAGCAAAGTAAAACATTTGCTTCCAGTAAACAAAGCATTTTGTAGGCTCCTGAATATTTCATTAGAAAATCTTCCCCCAGTTTAGGTAAATTTTTCAAGCTATTCTGTTTTTACCGTGGGATAGGAATGGCAACTGGAGTCTGAGGCTCCTCCAGGAGCCACTAAAGCCCCGTGTTTGCCAGCCCGGGAACAGCAGTGCACAGATGTTCCAGACAGACACAGGAAACCTGACAGCCTCTCCACGCACTAAATTGTGCAAGGAGGAAAGCACACCAAGCTAATCCAGCTCCTGAGACCGAAATAAGGGAGGTGCCAATCAGAGTCTCCAACTGCCCCTAGGAAGTGTCCCAGAAACTCGGGATTTGGGCTGAAATCCGTGTCAGCAGTTCCTGACCCCCTGGCAAAATGGGGTGGTTGATTATTTTACAGTATGACCACCCCTGGATGCTTTAGCAGTGGCCTGGGCTGGGTTGGTTTAGTGCTGCAGGACAGCAAACTTCAATGTGGGATGAAAACCAGGGGTGGAATTAGTGCTGTGTGAGAAAATACCTTGGAAAATGTTATTTGCCTGCCCATCAAAAACCTGCCCCATGTCAGGGAAGGAAAATTTCACAGGAGGATTTAAAGAATAACCCAGTTGCTCTTCCCAAATGTGTGGGGTGGTTTGGATGACTGTTTTTTGGAGCTACTGGCAACCCAACGTTGAGCTGGGTGGGGTGGAAGAATTCAGGGCTGTCCCAGTCCCTGGGGAACCTGCTGTGAGCAGCAGCCCCGGGTGGCTCCTGGGGGGGCGGTGGTGACACCAAATGCTGCTGGGTTTTTGCTGCTGGATGGACAGGGAAGGCTCTGCTTCGGTTGTATCACAAAGGGAAAACAATCTGAGACTTGAGCAGAGCCTGGAGGCACCAGCAGAGCAGATGTGGCAGTGGGTCTGGGCTCAGGAGCCCACAAACAGCACCTGAGGGCTGAGCAGGCAGGTAACTGGGGTGGGGGTTCCACAATATTTAGGTCCTTGTGTAGTCAGGTTGGGGGAGAAAGGGGAAAAGGTGGGTTTAAATCACACGGAGCCAGAAGGGGTGGCTCAAGAGCTACATGAGGACTGGGAAAGCAGAGAGGGAAGCAAGAGGAGGAGAAGGATGGTGTGAGGGTCAGGAAACCCACCTGACCCACACTGGCCAAAGTTCAGCCTGAGTGTCCCAGCAAAGCTTTCGGGGCTGTTCATTGCTGGTGTCTCCTCAAAGGGAGGGGGAGACCCTTGACCCTTCACGCTTTCTGCTTTTAAGCATAAACCCCTTATCAAATCCACTGCACAACTGCCAGGGTTGTGTTCAGCTGCCTCAATTTGCAACCTGAGCAAATGGAAGGATGTTATTTATATATTTCTCCCCCTGCTCAGGGGCAAATACATAAAGATGATGCGTTTTACAATGGAGGCTTTTGACTCCAAGTTGAGCAGAGTCATTAGTCAAGTCACACATGCCAAGTCTGGTGGAATTTGGCAGAGCTGCTTAAACTTTAACAAGGATGAATGAAATGAACCTTTACCTGAGCTGCACTGCTGGGGACACACGGCTGGTTACAACGGGGATGTTTCATTTATCAAGAACTCTTGAGTGCTCAGCTCCGTATTAAAATCCCACTCTCAGCCAGGATCAATCCCTACAAATCTGCCAAGGAAGATACAAGTTGGATCAAACACTAACATTTCTGCTCAGGCTGCACAGGCAGGGTTTGGCTCTGATGTGTTTTCCTGGGTGAATTACAAAAGCAGGATTTGGAGATTCTTCCGTCTCGGGAATTAAATGCTCAGAACCATTGGCTGTCAACTTGAAAAATGTTAGATCTGCATCTCTCCACAATTGTCTTAAGTTTCTTGGCACTGAGCCCAGCTATTAGCAGGGGGTAAATAAGACAAAAATTGACAACAATGTGCATTATAGGGTGAAGCGTGGAAGGCTGAGGTTTAGATGTGAACAGCTAATGGATTTCTTAGAACTGTGGTATTTGATTCTAAGCTTACCATGGTTTTGAAGCAGGTTCACCTCAGTTGCTCTCTCGAAATTAAAAAAAAATAATTAAATGAAAGAATTCTATTTTATTCCATTTGAAATACTGCAAAAACATGGGGTGATGTTTATTAACACAGTGTGATTTGGGGGTTGTCCTGTCCAGAGCCAGGAGATGGGCTTGGGGATCCCTGTGTGTCCTTTAGAGCTCAGGACAGTCTGGGGTACTTTGACTGATACAAATCTGGTTTAAAGGTGCAGTTTGGCTCAGCCAGATCCAATTTGGCTGTTGGTGTGGACCAACACAGTACAATGAAAATGGCTTGGTGAAATAGGGGTTAAGTATCTGTTAGTTCCAAGGTTATCCATCTTTTTTCCAAACTCCTCCCTCTGGTTTTATAACACCCAGTGGGTACAAGGCTGTCAGCCCAGACTCAGAGTGGTTCTGCCTTTTCAGATAAATGCTTTTTTGATTTATTTGCTTCTGCTTCCACGTTTGGATGGTAAAAATCCTCCTCCTCTGTGTGATGAGCTGTGTTTTCTGCCCCACATCATCTCTGCTGGTGTTGAACAGCCCAGACCAATGACTGATAATTTTACCCCAGGGCCAGGGAGAGAACAGCACAGTTAAAGCACCCAAACCTGTCAAACACCCCATTGCAACAAGTTCATTTCGTTGTGTTTGTTGAGCACAAGTTGTTTTAGTTGTGTGTGATGAGCACAAACGCAAATACCTGGACACAAGCCCCAAGCAGTATGAAAAAACATAAACACATATGAAAAAAACCTAAATACACATGAAAAAACCTAAATACATATAAAAAAAACCCTAAATACACAGGAAAGCTCAGTTCAACAAGGCACCTCAGCCCTATGAAATGCTCTTAGGGCTTATTAAATGCAGGGGTTTATTTACAGCCCCCCAGTTGTGTGGGTACCAACCCCTGCCAAGCTGAGGGCTGACAAGCAAAGCCTTTATTCCCCTCCCTTTGTGTCACTGCTGAAGTAAATGAGTGATTTCCTGCCTCCCTCTGGACTTCCTTTCTTAGGAAAATTGTTCTGTGGTATTTTTCCTTAGGTTCTGGATGTGTTTCTGGAATGGCAGGGAGTTTCTCACCCTTCCCCATGGCAGGGCTGCCTGAGCCTCTCTCCAAGCAGCTGGTGGGGGATCTGGGGAGAGTTTGGCTGCTCTTCCACCACCTTCAGTTCCTTGCCAGGGACAACAGCAAGTTTGGCTTCAGTTTTTACCCAGAACTCAGAACAGGCAGGTTTGGTGCAGCTTCTCCAGGGTTCCTGTAAATGAGGAGCTTCTGAGTGCCCATTGATCATTCCTCTTTGCACCATGTGTATAAAATAGCAATTGGAGGCTTCAGGAGTGTCATGTCTGCATGATGAGTCCATCAATTTTCCTTGGCTGCAGGTTTCCCTTCAGTGGCTGGGAAGTAAATGATGAGAAGCTGAAGGAGAAAGCCGTAAATTATTGGGCTCTGCCAGCTCCAATATCCGCAGCCTGACGGATCCTGGACTTGACAACAATCTGCTTGTCAGTCTCTCTTGCAAAATATTAACACACTCAATTATCAGAGGTGTTAGTCAACTGTTAAATCTGAGGATGGGGCAGTCCAAAGGGCAGGGATGGGCAGGCTCAGCTTCCCTTCCTGCTGCAAAGCTCCTGCTGAGGCTCAGGAGCAGCTTCTTCTCTGCCCGTGATAAGTTTCTTTAGGCTTAACAGTATTTTTTAGGGAATTCTGTCTCGTTCTATGACAAAATTGGAAAGAAGAGCACGAGTGTTGCTGCTGGATTCCCTGGGTGCAGCCTGACATTCTGCTCGTGGTCAGTGGGAACAGGGTTTGCCCAAATCAACCCCTGAACATGCAGAAAACAAACTCTGTGCTTTAACAAAGGCCCCAAGTCTGGGAGGAAAAGCCAGATTTCCCTCACTGGAGACTATTTCATAACTGGTAACTCAGGTGTCTCCTCAAACAGTCCAAAAAGCTCATCTTCCTCTGAAACATCCCATTTCAGGGTGGTTTTTCTCAGTCCTGCTGCACTTTTGCCCCTGGCCCGTGAGCTGGTGCTGTGATTTGGACTGACCCAGCGTGGGAGGTGGCTGAGCCTCAGCTCTCCCTGGGCAGAGCAGAAACCTTTCCTGTCTTTGGAAAAGCAGGAGCCAAAGGTGCATCCAGGAGGGCACTGGGAATGTGGGTTAGCACAGGAGGAGGAGGAGGCAGCACCACTGGAAAGTCACTGGTTGCATCCAGTCTCTAAGGCTGGACAGAAATCCACAATGCAGTAAAGGTGGGCTGCTCATTCTCCCTCCTCACCCCAAAAACATGAATTTTAAGGTCATTTTACTGGAATAATTTAAGCTATAAAGCCTCTCTCAAAATTCCTATGGGTTCCTCTGCCTATATATAAGTGCTTCTAAAATAGCATTTTAGGTTAAATGGTTAAATAAGATCTCTGGTTTAGAAAGCTCTGAGACACCTCCCACCAGTTCACATTGGCAAGTTTTTTTATAGATGAGGCATTGATCAGTTATTGCATCTAATTGTTTGTGTGGGATTTAAAAAGCCAGTCGTATCTCTAAGCTCCCTAGCTTGCCTCAGGCAGTGATGATGAGCATTCCTCTGTCTCCTCATGCTGCAGATTGTGATGGGCCACTGTAGATAGGGGTGCTGTGCTGGACATCAAAAACAGTCACCTGGAAACAAGTAAAAGTGTGAGCAATAACCACATGCAAATTTATCCCCCATTTATAACGTGCTAGCAAATGCTGACTTTCCTAGGGGGAATGTGGTGCAGCAGGAGGATGGTGGGTTTTGCAATTACAGTCCCAATCCATTCTCCAAAGATTAAAGTTTTACACAGTGGTTGTTCTCAGGAAAATTGCTGAATCCTAATATTTAAGATGAAAGCATAATGAAGGAGGATTTTTTTTCCTTTTTTTTTCCAAAAAGAATAGTCTGATAGGCTTGATTTGCCAGTTCTCACTGAAGCAAAACTTCCCTCTGACTTCAATTATCAGTAAATTGTGTTGACCTCAATAAGGGTTTTGCAGAACTGGACCCGTAGCATGAATAGGCTGTTCTGTGCAGAAAAGTGACTGCATGGAAATGGCATCTTCTTACTCATCAGTTCTGCTTCCCGAGGGCACACGAGCTGCTGCCTCTGACTTTCAGGACAAAGATGAGCTTCTGCTGCTCTTCCCTGCTGTGAGACCTTCAGCGCTGCTGGAGCTGGGCTGAGAACCTGCCCAGACAGCAGAGCTGGGCTGAGAACCACCCTGGGGAGTGGTCCTGTCCCCCTGTGAGCCCCCAGGCTGTCCCCAAAAAGGCTGTGAGCCCCAAGGTTGTCCCTCAGAGGGGTGTGAGCCCCAGTGTTGTCCCCAAATCCCACCCCCCCCCCCAGTGAATCAACCAGCATTTTCCCAGTGGGCTACTCCAGACGGAGAGCTTTAAACTCTCTCTGTTTGACATCCTCCTGATTTATTGCATTTGTAAAGGTGACCTTAAATATTTTAATGGTAATAATTCTTTCAAGGGCTCGAATCAGTAAATGTGCTGTGTTCATATTTTGGCATTATATACTGGAGGCAATTTAATCCATATAAGCAGTTTCAGTGATATTAACACTGTAGGCAAACTGATACTAAAGTTTAAATGTCAGAGAGAGTTTTCATATTACATCTAGTGCAAACAAAGCATTTTTTCTCCAAGTACTGAGGCATAAAATACCAGGAGATAGTAAAGACAGAGAGTGCCAATGAATCTGAAATAAACAGGAGGGGAAATTTATAGTATTTTCAAATCTGTGCCCTATCCAAGGACTGCTGCAGCTGCACGGATCTATAAAATTAGAGATAAGAGAAAAACCTTGTAGTTCTGCACAATAAATGCACCTCCACCAGGGTATCTGTCTGTATTTCTGTAAGTCCTCGGAGATTTACTGTTTCCCCTTGGATTTATTACCCACTGTGCGGAGCAGGGATGGTATCTCACATTCCCTCCATTGCCCTGCTCGTGATTTAATGCCAGGTCCCAGCTATAATCACTGGGCAGGGATGTGGCCACCCCTTGGGGGATGAGCCCACCAGTATTTATCCAGTGATGCTCTGGGAGCTGTGGGATCAGGCAGATTCCCATCCTCTGGGAAGGGGCACCTGAGCCCACTGAGAGCTCCGTGGCACTGGCTCATAGAGCCCATGGCAAAGGCTCAGAGGGTTCATTGTCCCACCCCACGGAGCACCAGGGACAGCGTGGGAGGAAACACGGGCTCTGGGCTGGGGTGTTTTCCTGTTAAACAGCCTGCCCTGCTCTGAGATCTCCTGCTGGCATTGCTGGGCAAGAAGAGGGGCAGCTGGAGGAGCAACTCCCTACAAGTGAGTAAAACAGCCCATGAGTGATGTGTATGAACTCACAGGAGGAGGAAGAACAAGTGCTGTCATGGAGGAGATGAGAGCAGAAGGGAAGGACCACTGAGAAACAAAATTTATGAGTTCCTTCTGCTCCTTTTTCTGAGTTTTTTAGTCCTTGGTTTAAAGCCTCTGGAGCTGGGTGACCATGGCTCCTGGGTGTGTTCCTCACTAGCACTTGGGTACACAAGTGGCAGCGGATTTGGCAGTGCCCCTTTATCCCAAGGAATTCTGAAGGTGCCTCGGGCAATTTGAGGCAAATCCTGCTGCTGTTGGGATGGTGAGAAAGGTCCTCAGCCTCCCTCCTTCCCTGCCTCCCAGGCCAAGCCCTGCTGAGGTGTCCCAGGCTAGAACACAAACAGCTCAAGACCCTCAAGACCTCAGGGAAGGGATGGTCTATGCCAGGAGCAGTTACTTTAATTAGTCAGAAAACTCCAACACAAGTAAATCTTCCCGTGTGTCGTAAATCTTCCCATTAAATGGCTTTCTTTGGCTTCCTTAAATTGACAAACGAAATAAGGTGTTTTCAGGGCTCGTTTCTCCATAGATGATTCCATCACCATATTTAAAACATACCTAGAATGACTTGTGAGAACTGCTGCTCCCTCAACAGATGAGAAACCAATAAATCAAAGGAACGGCACGTAAAGTGTTGAATTCTGAGAGACTTCAGGGGATATAAAATAACGGGAGGCTTTATTGCCAGGTCTTAGAGGGGTGCTGTGGAGGTCCATTCTGCCAGCAGAGTGGGAAGGTCAATGCATCTTTATGCCCCATCACTGGGCAGAGCAAACAGGGCCAAGCTCCATCAGGCCAGCAGATTGGTACGGCTGCTCTCCAGCAGGTGGGCACAGCCAAGAGCACTCTCAGGCAAGGTCTTCTTTTAAGGGCTGGGAGGAGCTTTGGGAGCCAACGAATCCCATGGAAAAGCTGAGCCAGAGGGAGCTTGCCATGGTCCCGGGACAAACACAAGTTGGTGGTGAAGAGGCCTGAGGTTGCACCACTTTGGCAGTAAAAACTCTTGTTTTTAACGGGAATCATTCCAACCTCCACCCAGGAGCAGGATGGAGGTGCTGAGCCCCCCCAGCTCATCTTCCCACACCCACAGGCACCCATCCCATCCTGCTGGGCTGGGAGGAGAACCCACAGATGGGGAGCTGGGCTCAAGTATTTCTATAAGAAGAACAAAAATCTTGCTTGACATATTGTCCTTTAGAAACGCAACACATCTATTTCCACCTCCATTTCTGGTACTGGTTCCTGTCACTGGCAGCTCCGTTCCTGGCACTGATGTGTGGTTTTATGGACCCACTGTACCTCTCCTTCTCCTGCCTTGGCAGAAACTGAACTTCCACTCACATAAATATGTATTTCTACTTACTAGACATGGTCTTGCTTCTTTAATGGACAGAGTTCACTAAAGGAACGCAAGGCAATAATTTCTGTTTGAAAAGCAGCTGCAAAATGAGGTTCAGAAATCTCACATTACAGGGGGTTTGTGAGAAACTTCGGTGAACTGATTCTGAGAAGAGAATATGATTTATTGCATGGTTCCAGTCAGTCTAGATTTCATGTCTTTACACCCTGGGCAGCAGAAAATTCAGGTCAGAAAACATGTTTTAGTCTAGGGGGAATTTTAGTTGTCTGCTCTAAAACTCACGTTCTAGTGCATGTTTGGGGTGTCAGCATCACAGGGCTGACAGGGCTATGAACTGGGCAGACGTGGAGTGGCAGATCTTTGTCACACTGTCAAATACCAAAAGGTGTCTTAGTAAGTGACAGTCAAACAGCAGCACCGACTGGAACCCCTCGACACTCCAAGGCACTTTTCGGAGTTCAGCTCCTCGGGTTTATTTGCTGCTAATTGTGCTCCCGGTTTGCTGCTGCTCAGGAATCAGGATATGCTTGGAGAGCAGGGGGAGGACTCCCCTGGAGACAACTCTGCAGAGCAGGAAACACCTCTCTTTGTAGGAGTTATCGTAGATGTTGCATGAAAAGGGGGGGAAATTCACTTTAGAGCCATGGCAAAGGTCCCTGCAGAGCACCAGAGAGGCCACTTGGACCCATCCTGATAACCAGGATGGAACAGCAGAGAAAACACAAACTGCGAAGATCCCAACTTCACTCGGTCACAGCAGCCTTGCAGAGGGGTTCTGTGCACTTTCATTTCGATTTTGGTTATTTAATTTGCTTTTTACTTCCCTCTTTGCTCATTTATTACACGTTTTGCTCATTGTTTCCACCACCTAAAACTAACCCAGTGTAATCCCCAAGTATCTCAAAGTCAGACTCCATCCCTGCATTTGCTTCTGCATTTCCACTCTTTGAGAACAGCTTTTACTCCCAGCCCAGCTGAAATTCTTAATTTTGCCTAATTCCTCTAAATGCACAATGATTCTTCAACTGGAAAGGAAAGAGAGGAGCTCGGAACGATCCATATGTTGAAGCACTGTATTTTCATCGTTTAAATGATAAACTTCCCATCAAATATCCACGAATGTACATTCATGACTCCCATCCAATGATCTATTGGCCAGAGGCACATACATTGTTTTAATTTATTTTGGAGGAAAGGTGCTTTCCTGCCGAGTTTGGATAAGCTTTCTCGGCACCAAACAGATGTTCAATAAAAGAGACTTTACTGAATATGACATATAAACCCAGGGAAAGGGGAGGAAGGAAGGAAAATTACAGGATGTATGGATTCCTGGGTCATCAAACAACAGGCTGCAGTTTTAATCAGGGCCCTTTTATGGACGGAGAAGGAACGAAACAGAAGGATTGGGGATGTCTTGGAAGAAGGAAATGTTGGCGCGTTGCTTGTGGTGGAATTAACTTTGGTGAGTCCACTGTGAGAGCTCATGAAGTCTCCCAGCCTCTGATGGATGCAAACAGTTCCCCCCATCGTGTTAAAAACACCTCGACATTTTAATTGTGTGGTCTGGCAGAACGACAGGGTTGGTTTGGAGAGGGGCACTGGAGGGTTCCTTCCCACCACGTCAATGCCCAGGTTTGCTCTCGGCAGGAAAAGGTGCTTCTTAAAATGCCCAAGCCTTGATCTATTCAGGCTCTTCCCTTTGGAGAGAGGTGCTATTTCAGGAGGCTTTGAGGAGCACAAAGCCTGCCTGATCCATCGGGAGATCAGAGGAAATGCTGCCTTGAGATAAAGGTGCCTCTGCTCTGAGTGGCTCCTCCTTTGCTCGGGAGCGCTGCCCAGGGATGGCCACCCACCCTGCGTGGGAACCTCCTCCTGAGGGACACCCAGCACGACTAAAGCACCTCCTCTGCTGCCCCAGCTGAGCTCAGCCCTGGGGGGGAGTGGGAATTTGGGATGTTTCCATCACAGTGACACTTGGAGCATGCCCCTCTCCCAGCTTGGTGGACAGACCTGGGCACGGCAGCGCAACGGTGTCCGTGATGTGCTCCCACCTCCTGACATCAAGTACTAGATATTAGACTCAATAATGAGAGAATTAGACTCAAAGATGGATATTTTAAATCTGGAAAGTTTTTAAACCTCACCAAAAACCTCCTTATTTTCACGATGAGAATCCCAACGCGGTGAACCCAAGGAAGGTGAACCGACAGTTCCCACCCACTGCCTTGTGCAGGGCCAGCTCATAACCCATTTTCCTCCCTCCTCCTCCCAGAACTGAGGTGTCCACGTGGTGAAAACGAACTAATTAAATACTTTTGTGGGCATTTTGGCAAAAGCTGCTGCTACAGAAGGCAATGGGGAAGCAACACTGTCCCTGTCCTAATAAACCATTGCACACCCCAGTCCCCAGCATGAGCCACCAGCCAGCCAGAACCAAGGACCAGAGAAGGAATTCCCAACACGAGGGATGATGCTGTGTAGCTTTACTAACTCCTTACTACATGTACATCTCTCCAACCAGGAGCACCAGGTCTCCAACAGCAGCTGATGAATTCAAACGTGCTGCTGAAGTGTGAAAAACACCAGAGCCTGGGCAGTGTTTTTAACAAGATGGATTGGCAGGTTTAATAATTCCCAGATCCCAAACACGTATGAAACGAGCCCTTGATGAGAAAGGTCTGATTACAAATAACCTGCAGAGAGATGAAAGTTCGTTTTTAATATCTGGTTTTTTAAGTCTGCTTTAGACTTTCAAGAGGCTTCAAAAGAAGGCAAAGACTAGAAAACAGTTTGATTTAATACTGTTAGATGTGTGAAATAAAATGCTGGACAATAAGAGATGTAAAACAAGCAACAAGTGCAAATGACTGAAATCAAATTAAAGAGCTAATTGAAAATAATGGAATCAAAACCTTTTCTGGTTGTTTTTATTCATCTGCTTTTCAGCACTGTTTGCAACAGCATTTTTTTATTTTTTTCATCTTCTTCACTTTGAAGAACAAACTTTCTCTGCCATGAAAGACAATGATTTTAATCAGGTTGTGAAATGTCATTCTCTGGGCTGGAGCTGGGAAATGCCAGGCAGGGGGAGAAGCAGCCTCAGCAGGGACCAGGGGACACCCCGAGCTCTGGGCCTTTGTCTGTGGAGCTTCCTGATCCAGCCCCACGATACTGAGAACTTCAGCTGCCTTCATCCTGATCCTCACCAACGTGTCTGTGCTCTCCTTCTCTCCCTGTCCAAAGGAATTCTTTTCTCTGCTCTAGCACACTCCCAGCTCCAGCTGAGCCAATCTCTGACTCCGAGTAACCACGAGGAGCTCATGGGCATCTCTTTGTTTTGAGGACAGTTTTTGTCTAGGTCACCCAGCACACTTCTATTTTTGTTTGTTTTTTTTTTTAAAGGACTTCAGAGTGTATTTAAGGGAATGGAAATGGGGAAATGGGATTTACATTAGACTGTTTAGGTGGGTTTCTGTCCATTGAAGCAAAGGAGCGACTCCTCTGCGGTGGGACTGGTGTGGCTGCAGACCTGTGTGCTCCAGGGACCTGCTCCTGGATGTTCCCGGGGTGGGGGCACCAGGTGGCCCAGCAGCAACATGACTGTCCTGATGGCTCTTCATTGTCCCTCCTCTCTCCCCCTGCCCAGTGCCAGGCTCTCTCCTTGCTCCCCTCTGTCCCCTTCCAAGCCCCCTCCTCACCCTCCAGCTGGTTTTTTGCTCCAGAGTAGGGATGGCTCAACATTTGCCCATAGGGTTGGTCAATGCCAGAACTCTTCAGTGCTCAGAAAAATCCTGTCCAGTAGAATCAATGATTTTAAGGGTCTTTTCTGGCTGAAATGATGATTCTCTGGCTGCAGAGTGCACCTGCAGGGGGATGTTCCCTGCAGACCTTGAATGAGGCTTGGCTTTGCAGGGCAAAATCCCTGAGCCCACCAGCCTGTTAAAAGCGTTTTGTACAGAAAATTCCACCATAAATCCCTGTCATGGGTGGTCAGAAAGTTCCCCCCTGGTTTTTTTGACTGGAAGCTCCCAGAAATAACTTCAAAGACAGGCAGCACAGCAGGTTCAGCTGCTTTAGGGGTTATTTCTGCTTTATTCCACCCTGCACACGAGCAAACCAGGCTTGGAGCAGCCTGGTCTAGTGGAAGGCGTCCCTGCCTACAGAAGGGAGTGGAATGAGATGATATTTAAGGTCCCCTCCAACCCAAACCACTCCAGGATTCTGTGATGAACTGTGCTGCCTTCCTCATGGGCAGCTTAATTTTAAATCTTCCAGAAGAACAAGGGGGAAACCAACGGAGACAACATGAGGACAATTCCCCTGCTTGTGGGAACGGTGGTTTTAAATGAAATGATTCCCCGTGTGTGCTGCCTCTTCATTAGAGGGAGAGGAGAAGTGTGTGTGCTCAGTGCTGAGCTCCCGTGGCATGCAGGCACTGCAGAAAGAAATCACCCTGGTGCGAAACCCCAAACTGACTCTGCCCCTTAAGTTTGGGGAAATATCCCATCAGTCTCAGTGAGGGGTTTGTGGGAAGAGGAATAAATAAAACAACACACTGAAAAAGACAAACAAAAAAACCCAACCCAACAAGATAAAAAGAAGGGGGAAAAAAGAAGTGAGAACCCCCCCAATGCCAGTGTGTTCCCATAATGAAGGGTCTAGAAATGCCCCACTCATTGATGCGAAATTACAGTTATTGTTTATCCTCCCTCTCCTTCGCAGAGCTTTGTACAATCCACACCCGGCAAACACAAGCAAACAACCAGCACATTAGTTAAGAGACCTTCCATTTTACTTTGGCAGTTCACGATAATGGAATTTAATTGTGGAAAAAGCTGAATAATTTGAGCTGAATGTCATTTGGTTCATTCAAACTGGGAATCAGGGACATTTTTAACAAAGGTTTTCAAACTTCTTTTGAAATCAGGAAGCTGCTGTGCACAGATAAGGGGAGAGGTTTGAGGATTCTCTATCAGAAATTTCAAGGTTTTTTCCATCTGCTTTTTCACATTAACTGGTAATTATCCAGAAAGGCACATAATAGTGCAGAAATGACAGAAGCTGACAAAGGTTTTCCTAAGATATGTAAATTGTCAGTGATAGGCAAGGTGCAACAGAAAGCCTTTCTACAGCACAATTATTTATGCCAGTTCCATTTGCTTTTGGGTAGCACTGATGGTTCTCGGGCAGCGCCGCCTTTATCGCGGGCCCCGCACGTTCCCTCCCCACCAGCAGCAGGGAAGTGGCAAGAGCCGCCCTTGGAGCTCGGTGGTCTCCTCCAACCCCTCTCTTTTCCCTTGGACACACACGTGGGGGCCCGGGGAGATGTTTCTGAGGAGTCTCTTGCCTGTTACAACCTCCCCCTTCACCTCTTGTGCCTCAGAAATACATCAATAAGTGGGACCCTTCCCACTGGAAGAGTTTCCATGGGCTAGTTCTAGGTGGTTTGGGGGTCCACCTTCCTCACAGCAGTTAAAACAGACACTCTGAGGTTCATTAGCCCTCTCAGCTAATTGCTAATTTCAGCAACGAGGTGAACCTGTCAAAGATGCTCCAGATAAACTCCCTTTTGCGGCTCTCCCTGCCCAGTGCTTCCCTTGGTGGGCTTGGAAAGGTGGGTGCTTGGAAATACCTGCTTTTAAACATTGAGATTTAAATAGTCTGGGAAGAGAGAATCGTGGATTAGTTTGAGTTGGGAGGGACCTTTTAAGGGTCATCCAACCCAACCCCCTGCAATGAGCAGGGATGGCCAAATTTGGGTCCTTTTAGCTTTGCACTCCTTAAGAGAGGAAAGTTCCTCTGTCCCTACACTGCCCAGGGAGTCTCAGGAATTATTACCCCTGGGAATGAAAACGTCCCAGCGGGTCACCAGGGTGGCTCCAGGTCCTGGGCAGGGCTTGACAGAGCTGTTTGAAGGCTCTGCTGTGCAAGCAGAAGGATGGGGGTTTGATAAATACCCCCTCCCAAAGGAGAGGTTGGATTGGCCTTCCCAATCCTTCTGGGGAGTTAATTCTTATTTAAGGAAAGAGTGAGGGGTTGTGCGAGGGAGAAATTCCTGCCTGGCCCCCCCTCCTTCTGCTCATACAGGAATTAGAGGATTTAATTAACCTTTTCTGAGAACAGGACTTCCTATGTAGCTACATATGTAATGAGAGGTTATGAGATCTGTAGTGGATGGAAGGACTTTACCTCCCAGTCCCTGATGGGGTGGCACCAGAGGGATTCTGGGGGAACAATTGCTTTCCAGGGCCACAGGAGTGATGTGAAGTTACCCTGATGGGAGGGGTTTCCTTGTGTGGGGGGTTGGAATTAATTTCCTTTATGGTGATATTAAGTTAATGGGTGCTGAGAGAAAGTAAACAAGGTGCAACAGAGCAGATTTAGAGAGAAAAAACCCAAGATTGCATTTGAAAGTCAATGGGCTTTGCCATTATGTGGAAGGCCCTTGCCTTCTCCCTTCAGCTTTGTTACCCCAAAGCAGGGAGGTCAAACCCCTGCGAAAGGCTTTGGGATGGAGGGAGGAGAAGGATTTGTCCCACCAGGTCCCTCCGGCTGCAGCTGCTGCCCGAGGAGGGTCTGTCCCTGCAGGAACCAGCCTGGGGGGTCACTTGGTTTCTTTATTTTATTTTATTTTATTTTATTTTATTTTATTTTATTTTATTTTATTTTATTTTATTGACAGATTTTTTTTTCAGGGATTTTTGTGCCATAAAGAATCCCAAAAAGCTTTCCATCAGGGGCTGTGGATGGAAGGTGCCAGCAGCTGATTTATGGGCAGCTCCTGTGCTCCTGTCCCCTTTTGTCCCCACCCCTGTTGAGTGCCAGGCCTCCTCCCTCTCTCTGTGCAGCCCCTGGCAGTGCTGGAGGGACAATCCCAGCAGCTCCAGTTGCTGACACTGGGCTGGGACTCCACTGCACACTGGGAAAGCCAAAACATGGATCAAATACTTCTTTTAAGTAGAAGTTGAGCTATTATTTATTGCAAGAGGAGACCCCAAGTCAGCCCCAGAGGAGACTCCGGGACAAGATGAGGTGGGGACCAGAGCTTGGGTCCAGCTGGAGATGGATTTGAGGAAAACAAAGGTTAAATCAGGTGTCTGGGCCAGCAATGTCCTGCTGGTATTTATACAGAGCATTTAGGATATGAAAAACTTGCCTGAGTGTTAATTCTGTCCTTAAACTTTCTGGATTTGCTTTGAGTTTATTTTTAGGGGTTTGGTTTTTTGTTTTTTTTTTCCCTTAAAATTAATTAAAATTAGTTCAAATTAGATGAAAACTTCCCAGGCCTGTGAAGATGGTCCTAAGTGGTCTGTGAGGAGCAGAGCTGAGGGATTGTCGTGCACAGACCTTGTTGGAGCTGGCAAAAGGACTTGGAAAGGCACGTCAGGACTGAAATCCTGAGGATGCTCAGGAAGTAATCCCAGCAGTGATGCTGAGAATGTCACTGCCATCATTCCACAGTTCTGCTCTTGTTTGCAGTGACATTTTGGCCACCGTGGCACTGCCAGGGACAATCCTGGGCAGACAGGGTGCTGCCAGCCCCCAGCCCTCTGTCCTGCCCTGGAAACAAGTCCTGAGAGAAGCTCCAAAGCCTCAAACCACCAGCAAAACCCTGAAAGAAACCAGAGGAGCACCTGCCTGAGTTTGCTGCTGGTCCAGAGCGTGGTCCCCTTCCCTGAAGAGGGAAAAGCATCACCACAACTCCTGTGGGCAGTTGTTCTTCCCCAGCAGAGATTCGGGTTTGGCCATTAAATAATTCCAGCAAGATACTCCCCATCCATCTCCAGCCAGGGAATTATTTACTGCACTTATTCAGCACATCATTGGGAATAATGAATCCAGCAAAGGCAATGGTGCAGTGAAAAGAGAGGGGAAATTCACTGGAGGAATTCTTCCCTTCAGCTGATTCACCCTGAGAGCCCTGGGAGCAAAGAGCTGAAACAGAGGAAGGAGAGAAGCAAAGAGAAGATCCTGATGATGCTCTGAGCAGCTTCATGTCAAGAGAGGAGTTTGGAGCCCACTGAAAACTTTTATTATCTGCTATGCAAGAACATCCCCTCTTTTTAAACCCGGAGTGCCTTGCCCAAGCACAGCCTCCTGCAAAACACCCTGCTCAGTTCCCCTTGCTCTGTTTCAATCAGATCCCAGATTTTGGGAGTGGTTCAGAATTGCCCAGTGTCGTTGTTGGTTTGGGTTTGGTTGTTTGGTTTTTGGGGTTTTGTTTTGTTTTGTTTTGTTTTGTTTTTTCTGTAGCCTCTTACTGGACTTTTAAAGAAGAAAAGGGGAGGAAAATATGAACTATATTTCAGAGTAATTGAACGGTGTTCACATTAACTTCCACGAAAATCATTTTTAATTAAATGAACTTCCCCTGTTTGTAGCTGGAAGGTACTTGTGTGAGATAAAACCTCCATCCTCATAACGCCGAGCCTCACCACCACTTAATTAGCATCACAACTCGAGGCGGCAGGGGGAGCAGGGAGGTGGGGCTGAGCTGCTGGGTGGGATTTTGGGCAGGGCAGGTCCCTCCTCCAGCTGCCCCATCCCAGAGCCCACCCAGCCCCGCCAGGGGCGCCGGGAGGGCAAATCACGCCTCCTCTTTGACACAGTTTGTGGCAAAAGCAATTATAATTAACATTATATTAAATATTAAGTCAAGATCATAAAGTGTTGATTGGTGCTGATTAGCTGTGTAATCCATAATTAGAAATCACTGCACCCTTCAGCAGGTACTGCAGTGCCTCGCTCATGATTTCCCCGCTAAATGAAGCCGGGGATTCAGCTTGTGCCCTGAGCTTCACTTTTGCATTTCATTTAGGGCAGAAGCACTTCAGGCAAAGAAAGGCACGAGAGCTGCTCCCAAACTCTCCATCCTGCTGACCCCCATCCTTTATCCACCCCCTGGAAGGCAGTGCCAAACTGCCCTGGACCATCCCCAGCCCTGCTTTGGATGGTAAAGGTGGCAAAGGAGGAGGAATCGGAGCAGGCTGTGCCTGGGGCAGTGGGGGAGTCCCCATCCCTGGAGGGGTTTATAGGATGAGGAGATGACCAGGCTGTGCCTGGGACACTGGGGGAGTCCCCATCCCTGGAGGGGTTTAAAGGATGAGGAGATGACCAGGCTGTGCCTGGGACACTGGGGGAGTCCCCATCCCTGGAGGGGTTTATGGGATGAGGAG
>JAWWMO010000155.1:1322823-1337874 GCA_035047845.1 Dendrocincla fuliginosa | reverse complement strand
ATAATCTCCAATTCACCTCCATCTCATGCTCCTTTTTCATCTCTCCCGTCTCCACGTCTCTGGGAAGAAGCACATAAGCCTGGATGTTGAAAGATCCTTAACGTTCCTTAGGAGGTTGAATCCCCTCCAGGACTGGATGTCAGGAGAGAAAAAAGCTCAAATTTGCCTCACCTGCTTCTTAAGCACTGCTGGTCCTTTGCAGGATTAAGCCATTATAATCTCCTTAAGCAGTTGTGAAATAAAATAAACACAAGCGTGCTTTGCTGCTCAAAATAAAAGTCTTAAAACAAGTCCGGGTGCTGAAATGCGTTCTGGAATGGTGAGGGCAAGGGAGATTTTGCCTGATTTTTGAACAGGCTGCTTGGTCTGTGTGCCCAGAGTTTTCTCACGTGGCTTTTGGGCTCTCACTTTGCCAGCAGTACCAACTTTTGCCTATTTTAACCCGAACTTTCCAAAAGCTCCTGTAAACTTCCAGAGTTAGCACAGAGCAATAACTCTCTGAACTCCTAAAAGAATCAAACTGATGCAATTTATTTCCACAGAACCATGCAATATTCAATGATACACTGAATCTGTGTTTTTAACACTTTTTAAAGGACTAAAACCCTGGAAAGAATTAATTAGGCACGCTCTGAAGTCTGAGCATTTAACAGTTTTCCACTCAGTTGTAGAATTTTAAGACCACCAACACTGGATACTGGCAAAGATTATCAAAGGTATTCTGGGCTGAAATACACACTAGTCAGAGGGCTTGGCCACTAAGCAGCTGGAAAATGCTTCTTGAAAGCTTTGGCTGGGCTTTTATATTTCCTAAAGAAATTTTAAGAAAAAATCCAGAGTCTCCAGAAGGTTAAATGTGGGGCACAGTGACTCACTGGGAAAGCATGTACTGCAGGAATACTGTCTGCTCTGAAGAGCAAGCAAATTGGGCAGTGCTTATGGAGCCAGCCCTGCCAAAGGGGGCTGGAAGGGAATGCTGGGCTGGGATCCACGCAGGATGCAGCCAGTGCACAGGAACACGGGGCAGGAGGGAGCAACCACGGGCCACAAGAGCTGGGATTGCCAGAACCTGGGACATCCTGCCATCAAACTGCCTCCTGCTGTGCTGGGATGATGTGAAAATGTACCACTCAGGAAAAAAATGCAAGGACTTCCTTTTTCCCCTTTTCTTCCACAGCAGATGAAATTTCAGTTCCATCTTTCTGGCAGTGTCCTCATTTTCCTGATCGCTTCTGTTGCCTAGGACAGGATGACAAAGAAATCTCCCCATGTCAAAACAGCCCCTGCTTTGTAAGGTCCTCACTAGCCCATAATGAGAATGCAGAGCACTGATTTTAAATGATGGGAAACTCACTTGGGAAAAGCTCATTATTCAAGTACCTGATGGCCAGAATTATGATGGATGCTGTACAAGACAAAGATGGTACAGAAATTCAGGTATTTCAGATAAAGACAAGACAGTTCAGATGCAAAAATATAAAAACAAAACAAAAACAAACCCATCAAACAGAACCCAAGCAAGAATTAGCCACGGGATTCACAGTTGCTATCCTTGATTGAAGATTCCTAGACAAGGAACTTGATTTATTTTCCTTTTAGGTCTCAATTTACAGAATAAAAATGACCCACCTTAGCAAATCCTTCTCTCGGTATTTACTGTGCAGAATTTCAGGAGACCTTTAAACACTGAGGACATTCAACTGCAGGTGACCATGGACATTTCAGCCCCAGAGGACCTTCAGATTCAGTTTTTTAATCTTGCCAATGAACAGCCCATTTCTCTCCTCATCACAACCTCTTCCCGTCCTTGTGATCACTGGGTTGAACGAGGCAGAGCTGAAGGAGACCCTCCTGGGTGTCCCCAGCTCCCAGTGACACCAGCACGAGCATGCTGGGGATGGAAAGAGGCAACAACTCTGAGGTGAGCTCATAACACAACATGTTTAATTGAATTCCAACTGCAGTGCACCTCAACATAGTCACGGGTCAGGTATTATGTCATATACATCATACATCACAACACATTGAAGAGGGGCAGTTTTCTAAACTGAGCACAGCCAAATCCACCTGGTTCCCACTCAAGATGGATTAAACTGGGGAACCATCCCAAATTTTACTGAAGGAACTGAAGATGACAACGAACTTATACTAAAACCAATAAATATCTACATATACGTATATACACACACCAAATGCATATATAGGGCCAAAAGGACCAATGTTCCTTTGCAATGAGGGGACTTTCCAGGGATGGGGCAGTGAGGAGTGGCCTCCAATGTACAGGAACTCCCTCAGCTTATGGTAGGACAGCGGCAAGGAGCTTGTTCAGGTGACAATGAGACCTGTGGTCACTGCAAAGCAAGCACACACCACTGTGTGACTGTAGTTTGAAATGAGAGCCCTGGGGTACCAGGCAGTGGTGCCCCCAGGGGGCATTTCTGCACACAGGAGGCTGGAAGCCCAAAAATACCATGGGGGGAGGATATGAATTCCTAGAGTTTCTTTTAATTTTCAGAGAGAATCAATCATTCATATCAAATACTCTTGGATCCTTCCATGGGGGAAAGGGAAAGCAAAGAAAAAGGTTGATACAAAGCTAAAACTTGCCCTGTTGGGTTCAGTTAAGGACAAGAATGCAAAGGCTTGGACTTACCTGAAGTTTCCAAGAAAATGACCCAAGCGTGGGGATTTCTGTCCTCCTCAGGTCCTGTCCCTGGGGTTACCTGTGTCTGCTGTGCAGAGGGATCACAGCTCTCCTGGCAGAAGGGCTCCACAGCAGGGAGATTTTGGGTGCCTCTCTGATGCATCTTCTAAAGAGATGCTTTCAAACCTCTCTGCAGCAAAGAGCACCTTGGAGTCCCTTTACAGCTTTGCTGCATCCCACCAACCAGCCTGGTTCCCATCTCCATAGGGGCTGGCACACTCATCTCCTGCTGTCACCACTGCCTTGGCAGCTGCCTCGTTGTACTTTGTGGGGTGAACCATCCTTACGTAAATGTTTAAAAATCAGCAAGGATGTATTTCTCCCTTTCAATGCAGCTGTGAGAAGTTTTCACCAGCACTGTGTGTAGGTGTGGGACAGGCCCTCTGGTAAGACACAGCACTCTCTTTAGCTGTCATTGAACTTTGGGCTTTACATGATTATTGTTCATAGCCAGGATCCAGGAGTTCCCAAGGAGTAGAGGAAATCTTTTGCTATTTCTGCTCTCTTTCCACCACTCCTTGATAAAACCCTCTTTGAGATTATCAAGTTTTTCCCAACCCATGATCTAAATTCTCCCTGCTGTTTAATCTCTCCCTGCCACTTAATGAGAAGATTTGCTATCCCACCTCATTAAAACATCCTTTGAGTTGCAGGCAGTTTCAGCAATTTCCCCAGCCTGAACAGGCTTCTTTTTCCTAGAAATCCCCTAGAAATTCTCCCTCAGCCATTCCCATGCATTGCTAGTGCCCAGCTGGGCACCTTTTCCCTCAGCAGAACTCAGTGCTGGGCAAAAAGACCAAGTTTCCACGCAAAGGACTCCGGGTCCTTCACCCTGCCCGTGCCATCCTTGCCAACACACATCTTATTTACATTATGTACATGCAGAGCAGCCACCCAGGAGTGCCAGCCCCCCGTGGGCAGGCAGAGCATCACTGGTGCTTGTACATCTCCAGGGTGAGCCCTTTGCCCACGTCCTTCCCCTGTGCCCAGGCTGTCCCACCAGGCTGGGGTGGGGGGATGACACACACGGACTTCGACCGGTTCTCCTTCACTTCCCGGACCTTTTCCGTGTTCCCCACTGCAGGAAGAGAAAAACCACCAATGTGGATGAGAAACATTCCCCTTTGTGGGGCAGCAGGAACGAGGCAATCCCAAGAGCTACTGAGGTGCCCACGTGCCCACTGGGGATGAGCTGTTTCACCCCAAGGAACACTTCACAATCATAAACCCAAAGACCAAGATCAGCATTTTAATGGAATTAAAAAACAAACAAAAAGCCACCCTAATTTAAACCCTGATTGATACTTTGAAATACATTACATATCTGGATAAATATCCCCATTTTTTTTGTCAGCCCCCACACCTGCAACTCTTGATAACACAAATTGCCATCAGTGACCACAGCTTGGGAAGGTGCAGGTGTCCTGCTGGAGCACCTCTGCTTTCATGTTGCCACAGTGATTTTTGGGGAGGATGTACATGCAACCATGATGGAAGGGTTCCAGCCTCCTTCAGCCCTGTCACCAGGATATGTCAGGGGCCACTGTGCTCACATTTTTCCAGGGGTGAAAATTGTCTACCCAGAAACAATGTTTTTATCACTTGGCTCTGCTTATGCTCAGGGTTTTCTCTGGGAGGAACATAATTTAAACATTCATGGTAAACTGTGGATTAAAACAGCTGGATGAGGCAACCTGATCTACTTGACGTCCTTTCCATGGCAGAGGGGTTGGACTAGAGAGGTCCTGAAAGGTCCCTTCCCACCTACAGTATTCCCACTGATCTCAGGTTGGGCTGAGAAGGCTCTTCTTGCTCATTCACGATGCTCATCTGAGGAGCCCTTCTTTGTCCCCACATCCATCCTGTCACCTGCTGGGCCACCCCACGTGGAGGAGGGTGCAGGGAGAGCAGGGAGGGGAGGGAATCACCCCCAGCTCCCCAACTTACCGGTGAAGGAGCGGCAGAGCTTGGGCTGTGGGCTGGGATCCTCCTGTGCCGAGCAGGACTCGTCCTTCTGGGACTGCAGGAGAGAAGGACTTGAGTGCCCTGATGGAGATGCCCCCAAGCCCGTGGCCCACACTCCTGCCTCAAAAACAAGGGTTTGCAATCCCCAGGGATTCCATTCTGTTTGTTTAACTTTGGCCAGGAGGAAAAAACAAAACGAAGAAGCGTGGCTATAAATAGACCAGAATGGATGGCAGGAAATGTTTACAGACACTGATTTGGTTTGAGTGGGTGGAAGAGGCCTGGGCTTGGCAGAGAGGATGGGAAGGGGCAGCACTTGGGACGAGGAGGAAGGCAAAGCTGTCCCCAGGATGTGGCTGCCACCCACCTTGGCTCCAGGCCCAGAGACAGGTACCGAGCTCGCACCGAGGAGCTCCCCATCCTTTCACTGCAGTGCCAATCTCCACCCTCCAGCACAAAAAGCCAGCAGTGGGAATCCAGGAGCACAATGCTGCCTGGATTGTTCCGTGCTGCTGTAAACTGGGCATGAGCCTCTCACAAAGCTGTAATTTGGCACCTCGGGGCTGAAGCCCAGACTGCCAAAAGAACTCTGGCCACCTCCCAGCCTGGCTCACTGCTTTGTTTCGGTCCCTTCTCCTCCCGCCCCTAACGAGGACTGCTGCCCTCCAGCCCTTGTTCTCCCTTTATTGACCATCGCAGTGACAATGCCTTGCAGCACCCAGCTCCCTGGAAAGCCATTCCCAGGGGCATCTGACATCCTCCTTGGAGCCTGCCCCACCAAAGGGATGGGCACAGGGATGTGCCATCCCCACTCCCTCTCAGAGCCTGCCCCACCAAAGGGCTGGGCACAGCAATGTGCCATCCCCACACACTGTCAGAGCCTGCCCCACCAAAGGGCTGGGCACAGCAATGTGCCATCCCCACACTCTCAGAGCCTGCCCCACCAAAGGGCTGGGCACAGCAATGTGCCATCCCCACTCCCTCTCAGAGCCTGCCCCACCAAAGGGCTGGGCACAGGGATGTGCCATCCCCACACTCTCAGAGCCTGCCCCACCAAAGGGCTGGGCACAGGGATGTGCCATCCCCACACACTCTCAGAGCCTGCCCCACCAAAGGGCTGGGCACAGGGATGTGCCATCCCCACACACAGCTGCCTGCAGCACCACGCCTTGGCACAAGGAAAGAGGCCGAGTTCCCTGGCTACAGGTGCGAGGATCTGCTGGTGCTCAGGGGCAAACAAAGGCTGTCCTGGGTCTCTGCCACCACCCTGCCAGGCTGGGCTGGGCTGGAGCCCTGCCCAAAACCAGGGCAGCCCCGAGTGCAGTGGGAGCCGGAGGGATGCACAGCTCCAGGAAGCCGCAGCCTTCGGCAGGAATTTTGTCCCAAGGCAGAGGAAGGCAAACTTTCTGCTGGAAATAGATAGTCTTGGAGTTAATCCTCTGGGCTACAGTTCAGCTCTGAAGTCACCCCGTACTCCTGCCAAGGTTTTTCTGCCTGGTGTAAATCATTTAACCTGTGCTGTTGGCTCCGGAGGGAGGAGGGTTGTTCTTCCTCGCTGCTTCTCTCTGCTTTTTCCGTGTTCACTCTCCAACCTCTCCTTGGCAGGGGCTGCAAACGCAGCCTAAGAACCACCTCTCATTAGCTGAAAAGCCCAGGCAGACACCTAAAGTGCAGGAGAGCCCTAAAGCCACCCAGGGGAGGTGATTCAGAGAGTCACAGAATGGTTTGGGTTGGAAGGGACCTCAAGGATCATCCAGTTCCAACCCCAACCCATCCTGGCTGAAGCCTGGTGTTCATCCTGGCCTGGGCACTGGTTTCTCCTGTGGAAGGAGATGGATTGTCCATCAGCCAAGAGGAATTTGGCTCCTCCTCAGCCTGGTGGACCCACAGACTTACAGAAGGATGTTTTTCCACTCATCCCTTATTTTGTGGTGATGACACAGTGGGGAAAGAACAACCAGCACCTGATAAAATATGAGATGAATCTAAACTACAACAGCTTCCTATTTAATAGCAAAGCACTAACCACCTTCATTAAGGAAGAAAAATACATATGCAGACCCTCAGCAAGCAGAACAAACGGGGTTTCTGCTGAACCAAAGGGATTCTTTGGTGATTCCCTCAGCTCCCACGTGCCACCAAAGCTTTTTCCAGCAGACTGGCACCAGAACTGCGGGAATTTCACCAGCCCCGAGGGGTTTCAGTGGCCCTTTGCGGGAAGTTCCTCCCCGTGCCTGCACTCCCAGCTGGATGTGCAAACACAGTTGTAATGGTTCCATCTCGTGGTGAGATGCGGAATAGAAGCACGGGTGGAGTGACAGCATCCAATTTTTTCTTGCTGACTCAAAACATGGAAGGCCAAACCCTTCCCTTTGGGACTGCAAGGGATGGAATACCTGACAATCAGAAAAATCTCAAACACTACCTACCTTCATTTTTCATTCATCTCCTTTTTCAATCAGGAAAATGCCACTTTCTTGTCAACTTGGTATGAAACTATAAGAAGCTGGGTTTTTTTCAAAACATTTTAAGTATTGAGCTGCTTATAATGGGCTAAAATCCACTTTTTAGCAGAGCGTTCCTTCCTTCTGCTGATAAGTTCTGCAATCTGTCCTCCTACAGCGTGAAGCAGCAGCGTTCACCCACCCTCCTTAATATTATATAATATTTTATATATAAAATTAATACCATGTTAATATTCCAAGGCTCTGTTAGAACATTTTCCCATCACTTTGGGGCATTGCCTTCTTTCTATTCACAGCAAAGCAAGGCAGATATTCCTAAAAATTAACAGATAAGCTGCTGATGTCACAAAACAGGCCTGGCTTATTTTGGGCACAGCTGGATAGTTCTTGGCTTAGAGCCACCCTTTCAGGTGTCACCAGGATCAGCTCCCAGTATTTAAGATCTCTCTCTTCAAGGCCAGGTTGGACAGGGCTTGGAGCAACCTGGGCTAGTGGAAGGTGTCCCTGCCCATGGCAGGGGGATGGAAAAAGATGAGCTTTAAGGTCCCTTCCAACCCAAACCATTGTGGGATTTGCATCTGCTTCCCTCAGCCTGGCACAAGGCAAAGGTGGCTGCACTGAAGGGGTGTGATTAACACCACCAAGTGACTCCAACGAGGCACCAGTCAGTATTCAGCCTCAAACTGGCATTTTCCATAACCCAAAGGGCATTTTCCACCCTCACAGGGCATCACACACCATCCATGAGGCAGAGACAGGGTGAGCTCCACTGCCTTTGCAATTCCCCCCACGTGCTGTGCTCCCCAAAAGCCCAGCTGCAGGAATTCCAAGGAACAGGAGGCACAGCCTTCCCAAAGCTCCTCAGTTTCCCACCAGATGCAGCAGCAAGGGGGAAAGCAGGAGCACGAGGGTTAACAATCAAATATCCTTAAAGCAGGAACGTCGTGCTCCAAATCAGCCCGAGTTTGATGTTGCTCTTTTGAAGTTTAATTATACCAAATGTTCTACAGGAACATGCCATGTTCTTGCCTATCTATTTTGAATTGTAAGTACCAATCAGCATGTAAATGATCAAATTAAAGCTTTTAAGTTGTTTGCAGGAGCTGGAGCACCTTTCTGTCAACGAAGGGCTGAGATGCAGCAGCTTTGGGTGCGTTGCTGCCGCTCTCGGTGGGCTCCTCCACCATGGCAATTACACAAGGAATGTGGAGTGGAAGAAAGCCTAGGACAGCCCCAAGTTCCTATTCTGTTGTGGAGAATTACTAAAGAAAGGTAATTGATTTCTTTTTCCAAGATCAATTTGATCTCCTTAATGGTGGAGCTTGGCTGCCCAGGTTGGAGATCACAGTTCACACCTGGGCAGTGCTCCAGCCATCAGAACTCAAAGTTTGGAGGAGTGGGTGGCATTTAGGGATGGCTCAGCAATTACTGCAAACACCAAGCCTGAAGGAGCTCAAGGAGCAGCTGGACAATGCTCTCAGGCACAGGGTGGGATTGCTGGGGTGTCCTGTGCAGGGCCAGGAATTGGACTTTGATGATCCCTATGGGTCCCTTCTAACTCAGAATATTCCATGATGCTCCAGGGCTGCTGACATGGGAGCAAAATCTGGCAGGGGTTAGATGCTTTTCCTCTAGAACATGAGTTAGAGAGGATGGGAGGAACTGAAAACACCAGGCCTGCTCCTCATGCATCATCCCTGGACCCTTTTGTCTCTCCTTGAAGAAATGTTGGCCCAGCTTCTCTTACTGATTTCCAAAGAAGTCAGGAAAACTCTTCACCAGCCACAGACATTGTATTCACCTGGTTCCTCCTCTGACTGAGAACATGAACCAACTCTGTGCTAGAAGGAAATTGGAAAAAATTTTGGTTCTCCCAGGAATCAACAAGCAAAACTTCCTTCTGTTTTCTGCCCAGAACTGTAGCTGCTTTTAAAAACAAAAACCTCACCTTCAGAATAAATAAAGCTCACAAAAATGCTTCTGTCCTTTCCAAAGAGTTGGGAGGTGGGATAGCAACAAACAGTTCCAAATATTTACAGTCCATCTGGACCACTGACAATGGGGGAACCAGATTCCTATATTTGATGAATTCTCCCAATAAAGAAAACACAGGAAAAACAAACCTTGGAATCCCCAGTGTGAGGCCCAATTAACAACATTTGCTCAGTAAATAAGTTCCCTAGCATGGGTGGAAGGCTGAGCTCCCAAAGCAGTGGATGAGGCTGCATTCAGGATGGCTCCTTGGTTTGGCAGCAGTTGGGCTGGGTCCTTTTTCCTCAGTATTTCCTCCCCATTGGAATTTGGGATTGAGACACCTTTTTTTTTAATTGAAGGTACCGGGATTTGTCTTTCATGGGGAATGCCATCAGCACCAAGCAGGCTGTAGTCACCCCTGCCCAGGGGAAGCAGCCTGTGGCTGATCCCTGCAGGTCCAAGCCTCCCCTGCTGCCTCTCACCTCCTTCCTGGAGCCGCCACCGTCGCTCACTTCCATGAGCAGGCCCTTGTGCCGGAGGATGAGGATCTCCTTGGCGTGTTCCCCCGGCTCCGACTCCCCGGGCAGGGTGTGCCTGTTGTACGCCGGGCCCTGCACGAGGCACCACAGACATGTTGGGTGTGGGAGCATCCCAGCCCTCCCCTCCCCAGGGCCTTCAGCACCCCCCCAGTTATGGGGATAAACTCATCCAGGAGAGGGAAAGAGCCACGGAGGGGAGATGGGGCTCCAAACTCTGCCTTTTTATGTGAGATCACCCAAGAAATGAGTGAATGACCACACTGAGGTTCAGCTCTGATAGCCCAAGGACACACGAAACAAGGGCAGTGACTCTGCTCAGGCACCTTCTGTCCCTCTGCCCAGGCACCTTCTGTCCCTCTGCCCAGCCCTCCAATGTTTCATATGAGCCCCCACCTTCCTATATAGACCATTCAAACAACAGGAACCATAAATCCCAAAGTTAAACCTCCCATCCCTGAGAGCTGGGATAACTCTGTCACTGCGAGGGGTGAGGCTGGAATGGGGCAGCAGTGCAGACAGGGACTGTGCCTTTATCTTCACCCCCTTCCCCATGTCTAAAGGTTTCCTGCCAGCCTTATTTTGCTGCTTCCCTTGGCTCAGCAGAGGGCCAGGAGGGGTGGCTGATTCCAGCCCCATCCCCAAGGCCTCTGCATTTCATGTGGAATCCATCAAACAAAGGCTGAGGTGGATTTCCAGGCTCAGGCTCCACGTGAACAGCAATCACAGTGCCCAGCCCTGGTGCTGTGCAAAAGCCCAGCCACGATCCCTGAGCGACCCTGCACACACACAGTGGGTTTGTGCCCTTTAGCCAGTTGTACCAGTGCCGTGGCACAACTGCAGATCAGCTCTCCCTCCCAGCTCACCCAGCGTGCTCTGCCATGGGAAAATGCAATGTGAGGATAACCCATCCCTGCTCTGCCCCGTCAGTAACCAGGAGCTGCTGCTGGATGTGCCTGAAGCTCCGTGTGCTCCTCCTTTCCCCGTTCTGCTGCCGGGTACTGCTGCCGAAAATACTCCATGAAATTATAGGCTGACTGGGTGAACCTTTCAAAAGCTGTCATGTGCAAACAGAAATGTGCCACTGACTTGGAAACTGGATCTGGCTCCACACAGCCAACTATTCTCTGCTCACAAAGAGACATCATAGGTAATTATGTAAATATTCATAACATCTGCTCAGGCTGCTCAGATAACCGAGGTAACTTGTGCTGTTGGACGTTTAAAATGCAGATGGAGGGAAAAGTTATACCGTTCTCCTGATCCGGTACAGGTTCCTCGCCAGTATTTCCTGCATATTATCCAGCACATCAGGATTCTGAGTATCCTCCAGTTTTTGGTCTGTTATGACAGTCCTGTTGCTGTTGCTGCAAAGAAAACCAGGCCACCTTATTTTGGAAGAGGCACAAACAGGGCATTCCCAAATCCCAGTAGCCCTTTGGGATCCCACCACAGCCAACATGACCCTTGCAGAGTGGGATTTGGTGTTTCCCTCAGAGCTCTGCTGTCCACGTGGATAAAAGAGCTGTGGCAGAGCAGAACCTCCTGGGAGGGACAAAGTGCCCTCTGCCCCTCCCATGCTCACCCCTGCTGGCTCACTGCTGGGTCCTCCAGCACACACACTGCTGCAAAACCACCAAAAACTGGCCAGGAGCCTTGTCCTCAGAGCACCATTTGCACGTCACTCAGGTGAGCCTCCACATACCACCATGGACGTCAGCAGATGCTCATCCATCCCACCCTTTTTAACCCCCCCCCAGATGTTGGAGGGGTTTGGGAGGGTTTGCTCACAGCAGGGAGGGGTGGGCAGGGCCGTGGCCCAGCTGCCCAGCCTGGGCCAGCTCGATGGCGTGTTTCCTCTCCAGCTTCTCGTAGAGCAGCACGATGCTGGACTTGGGCTGGTCGTACTCCCGGAGCAGGATCTTCTGCAGGTACTTGCTGTTGAAATATTCCAACCTGTGTGAGAGCAAAGCAAGATGGGCTCAGTCTCCCCCAGGACTCCCAAGCACCAAAATGGACCAGCAGGTTGATGGTCTGTGACTGCTCCATATCCCATTGTATCCCATTACCTTCCTGCCAGAAATCAATGGTCCAAGAGGTCTGTCCCTAATTATTTCTGCACTCCAGTGCATGAGCCAAAATATTAAAACCTTCCCAAATACAATAAAAACTCCCCAAAGTGCCAAATCTTTCACGAACTCCACTGTAAGTTCTACAAGCACGTGCAGCAGTCCCAGGTTTAAACACTTCCAGATTCCCTCCTGAGCCATTTCTTCATGCTTTCTGCTCAAATCATAGGATAATTTAGCTTGAAAGACTCTAAAATCATCAGGATGCCTAAAGGAGCCAGGATGCTCCTCAGCAGCAGTGATTCCCATACCCTCTAGTGGCACTTCCAAGCATGGGCATTCAGAAAAAAAAAGGCTCTACCAGCTGCATCTGTGTCTGCACAGCCAAGGAATTAAACCTGGTAGATTGCTATGAGTATATTTTATGTTAATTCTATTTTTTTTTAAATCTCCCTGTATTTTTTTAATTTTAAAATGTACAAACCACCAGAATTTCATGAAAGCTGAGCACTTTGCTACAGAAAGCTGGAGAGACCCTCTGCAATTTCAGTCCACAACAAGCAGTGCTGCAGGCTCGTATTTCTAATGCTAATTTTAATGGTTTACTGTTAATTGCCAGGACTGGGCTGGGGACCTCAGCCCCTCCATGGCCACACAGGCAGGAGGGCAGGGACAGGGACAGGGACAGGCCGTGTGTCAAGGCCATTTCACTTCCAGCAGATTCCTTTGGATATGAAGGGACAAACACAGCAGGGGAGGAGAGAGGATCTCTTTGGGGTGATGTACCAGAGGTGGCTGCAAGCAGGGAAGTGACCCAAGACCCTGGAGTCACCTTGGACAAGGAAAAGCTGGCCCTGTGTCACCTCCCTGGTGCCACATGGATGGACAAGGCTCAGCTGCCCAGAGCTGAAACTCAGGGAATACAAACCAGCCTCCTTTTTTTTTTACACATGTCCACAGTTGTATTTTGGCAAATCCTTACTTGTCTTTCCAGTAATACTGTCCCCAGTGTCCAGATATGTCTTCAATGCCAGCCAGCAGATGATCCAAGAACTAAAGAGAAGAGAGGATTTGGCTGTAGAGCAGGGAGGAGCCCAGCCAGCAAACAGCACACAAACAGAGCAGGGGCTGCTTCCAGCTCGGGATATGGAGCTGGGAAACAGGGAGAGGGGTGCTGGGGTGATGGCCCACCCAGCCACCCACGTGTCTGTTGGCTCAGGAGTACAATAAGTGGTTTGTTTCGGGTCTGGGTGAGCAGAGGATCAGCACTGAGGGATGTGGATCTGCCCTCTACAACGTGTGCAGGATGGCTGAGGACTCACTTGTCCTGCCCACTGGGTCTTGGCAAGCAGGAAATGCTTAAGTTGGGGGTTTGAGGGCAATTTGACTCAGGAAATCAGGATATAAATGTAGAAAACACATAAATGATGCCTTGCTTTGAATGACAAACACTGCCTTCCCTTAGACACTTCCCACTAAATGCAACCCTCGGCCATATCGTGCCTATACGTTGTTTAAAATTATGTAAAAAATCCCAGACAGGTTGATTGTTCCACCTAGAAGTTAAATCTCTGTCATTTCCCAAATTGTTTTCCCTCCTACTGGCATCTCTAAACTGGGAGAGGGTTCTCCTCTGCTGCCCTTCCCCACTCAGGGACCAACAACCCCGGAGTCTCCTCCAACTGTAGGTTTTTTTAATTATCTTTTCTTGGGTCAGAGACAGAAAATCTCAGAGTGGCTCCCTTAGCCCTGCAGCCTGGTGGGGGTTCAGTGTCCTCACACTGGCAGCTGTAAGTTCTGAGGACCTCCAAGGTTGGAAGGGGCTTGGAGCAACCTTGTCCAGTGGAATGAGAGGGGCTTTAAGGTCCCTTCCCATCTAACCCATCCTGTGATTCTAGGAAATTGCACCTCCACACACACTGGTTGTCACTCCTGTGAGCAAGAGCATCCCAACCAGCCAGATGCAGAAATAAATGTGAGGAATAAAGATGCTCCTGGCTTCTGCATCCCTCATTTCCAACTACCTGCACTGTTACCTTCTCAACTTAATTGGGACATGGCCATTCCCAGCTCCCATCTCCTAATAAACACATTCCCAGAGATGATTTGCTATTCACACAGGAACAAAAGAGGAAAGTCTTCTCTCTTTGCAGGAGGAAAAGATTCCTCAGCCTCTTGAGCTCTTCTGTTCACCTCAGACAAAGCCCTGCAGAACAACCTCATTGTGAGGGTGTCAAACAAGTTTTGTAAATGTCCTCAGCCCTAATGGCTTTATTTCTAAAGAAGACAATGCCAATAATCCTCCTGAAGGAGCCAAACCCACAGAAATGTGACTGGGATTGAACAACCAGATTCAGAAATACAGTAATTGCTCACTGGATGCAGATGCAAATGAAAAGCATCAGCTGGGTGGGTGAAGTCCCCTGATCTCCTGGAGCTGAGCTCTCTGGAACCCTCTACGACTGGAAATACCACCGTTTGGATGGTGACAACAAATCCACTGAAATCCCCTTGGGTTACAGATTTAGAACCAAGGAATGGTTTGGGTTGGAAGGGACCTTAAAGCCCGTCTTGTTCTACCCTGTGCCATGGGCAGGGACACCTTCCACTAGCCCAGGTTGGTCCAAGCCCCATCCAACCTGGCCTTGGACACTTCCAGGGATCCAGGGGCACTTCAGAGGTTCCCTCCACCCAACCTTATCCTCCCTTTTCTGGTTTTTTTTTTTTTTTTTTTGCAAAAACACCCAAACCATTGGTGGTGATGGGGCTGGAGAACTCGTGGATGGTCCCAACCCAGAAAGCAACCCAGTCTCATTTTCTTTCTTTCTCTCTTTCCAGAGAAGCAGAGAAATTGGGATTAGGTCAGAGCTTTAAGTTTAGGGTGAGGACTATGCTTTTCTGCCATGTTTGTGCAGATGGAACATCAGCCTCACTGGTGGCTGCTTGTCCAACACAAACAACCCATGGCTAGGAAGCTGCACAGACTTCCAACCTGGGCAGGGACTGACCTGAGGAGGATTTGCATCAAATTGAAGATCTGTGGGGCCCCTGAAGACACACACATTTCACATCCTATCAGCAAAGCCATCAGAACGCCCTGGCCCTGTGCTGCTCCTTACCCGGATATGGATCTGCTCTCCCACTGTGGGAGCACTCTCCCTTTTCCTCTTGACAGCCAACAGGTCAACGAGAGGACGGATGGTCATTCCCTGCAAAACAGCCACACACACAAAAATCAGCCTTTTCTCCCCTCAAATGTTCCTGGTGGTACCTGCACTGGGACAGAACCCACCAGCACAGGGATGAGCCACAGGGACCTTGTTCTGGTGTTGGAGACA
>JAWWMO010000155.1:1307411-1322723 GCA_035047845.1 Dendrocincla fuliginosa | reverse complement strand
GATAATCCCTGAGATTTCTCAGCACGGAGCCCCTGCCAGCAATTGTGTGCTCACTTGTGCAGCTTGTGTGTCAGTGACCATCACTCCAGCCATCTCAGAGGGCCACCAGTGGCTACGTTTACTAATCAGAGCATCCACCTGGTGGGAAGGGTCAAGGGAAAAGTTATAATGTCCTTTAAGCCTCGTGAGAGAACTTCTGAAGTCCTGCCATGGTGTTTTTCTTGGTCTGGCTTTGGTAGGAAATGACTTCTCCAAGACATGTTTACAGCAAAAATGATGGAGTAGTTGATGTTTATGACCTCTGAATGTCACAAACGCTGGCACGAGGAGAGTTGAACACATTTTTAATTGCAGAAACAATTAATGTGTCATTTTAATAGCTAAGAGCAGTAAAAACCACGTCGCTGTTCGGAGTCAATAACACGGAAGTGCCAAAGTCAGAAATAGGAGATATTACCAAACTTCCATAGTGACTGTGCAGCTTGGCCTCTTGCCTTCCTGGGGGATCAGCTGCACTTGTTTGCATTTGAAATTAAAGCAGCTTTGGGGACCACTGTGGGAATCCCATGGGTCACTGCATGTCATTTGAGAGGACACCTGGAGGTCCCTGTGATGCTCCTCCACCCACCAGGGACAACTCACCCACGTGCACCACCCAAGGCTCTGTCATGGCCCACACGACCTTTTCCACCTCCAGCCATCCAAAGGCTCTGTGTGGCAGCAAACCCAGCCACCCACCTCCTCACAATTCTTATCTTTGCTAAGAATTTCACTGTCACAGGTCACAAAGTTGGGAGAGTGAACTTCAAACAGAGAACGTGGTAGTTCATTTTAAACCACATCAAGAGATGGAACAATGAGGGCTTTCTGTGACAGTCCAGCCAAGCCCACAACTCCTTGGAGGATTTCCTGGTCTACATGGCTCATGTCCAGCACTGGAAGAGCTGAGGACTTGACAATTGCTCAGTCAACCTTCTCAAAATTCTTAACCAGCCTTGCTGTGGGAAGAGCCTTGTGCAACTGGGTTAGAAAGGCCACGAGAGAGGAGTTGCCTGAATTGTGCAATGCACTGACAGACCCACAGAGGGACAAGAACCCCAATTTTTCCACCAAATCCTCTTTTAAATGTGGTGGGAACCATTCCCCCCCCTTTGCCAGGTGAACTAAACGGTGTATTTCAGAGAAACCTTGAAGAGACTGGTGGGCAGAGAAGAGCAGGGAGGCACAGCCGAGCCCTTCATCCCACAAAGGCTGCAGGAATGGTTTTACCACTAGATGTCACAGCGAGGCCGAGGCTGCTGCTCCTCCCGAGCCCTGGAGCACCAGAATTCCCGACAAACAGCCCTGGAGAACCAGAACTCCTTACAACCCCAACCCGAGGGCCAGGAACCTTCTCCATCGTGCACCTGGCGGGGTCCCAAGGCAGAACTCGTTCAAAGTGTTGGTTTTACCTGCACGAACACGGTGAAGAGGATGACCACGGTTGTGGCTGCAATGAAGAGCTTCTTCCTGTGAAAGTCAGGGAGCAGGAAGACCAAAGAGAAGCAGATGGCCCCGCGGAGCCCCCCGTAGGCGATGATGAACTGGTCCTTACTGGTGATGGTGTTCACGTGGAATCTGTTCACGAAGAACGTCAGCACGAGGACCCCTGGGAAGCAGGAGAGAAGACTGAGGCACAGCAACCAAAAAGAGCAATTAGATAAAAGAAATCATCTTCTTTTTCACTGTACAGTATCAAGGAATGGGTAAACACCAGCTGAGGGTTGTATTCCCAACGTGCCACTGGAGCAGTTTTCTGCCAGCCTGGTCCAGCAGGTTGAAATGTGATTTGTCCAGATAAAAAACTCATCCCCAACATATTTCAGGTTTAGAGGATTACAGATATTGACTGGCCACAGTTTTTAACTATTGATTTTTTCTAATTGGTGACAACAGAAGACTGAATTGCTGGGATTATAAATACTTCTGAGGCAGATCATCAGCAACACTTTAGCCACAAGTCACCCTCCTCCTTCCTTCCTTCCAAGTTTCCAAGCAGTAGCTTGGATAAGCAGCTGCATTCCACCTGTGGTAACGTTATTTTTTCCCCTCCAAGATTTATACAGGATGAATTTAAGGCTCTGGGAAGTGACAGAGCAATTGCTGTGATTTACAGCCATTTGCAAATACACAAACAGATGCAGAAAGGTACAAAAAGTCAGCCCTTAAATCAGGAAGCCGTGATTTCAATACCAATGGATGTGATAAACATCTTATTTGCCAAAGATTAATGGTCGTTTTGAGAACCGATGGCACAGCCTGACACTGAATTTTGTCAGGAATTAGCTGGATCCACAGCACTGTTGCTTTTCTAGAGAGTGTTTGTGAAAGAAAGAAAAATAGCGCACTTGTACATATCAAACATCTTCCCCCCCACGTGCAGCTAAAAATACCCGAACCTGAGCGCTCATCAAAGCAGTCTGAAGGAAACAAAAGCTGGGGATGTTTGGGAAGAACTCAATTCACTGAACTTTGCAACAGCTCCCCCATGGCCAGAGCTCCCCAGAGCTGGGGGCCAGAGCAGCAGGTGGGAAATCCTTGGGTGCCAAGGCTCTTTGGGACTTAAAACCCACCTAAATAAATAAAATGAAGCCTCCCTTAGGTCACATCTGCACCTACTGCCCAGCTCAGGCAGTGCTGATGATTTAGAGAAACAAAATTTCCTTGGACTGATATCCTGGCCTTTGTCTTCATTCAATCCTTCCTCATAAATTATTATTAGCATTCCCTAAACTAATTCACGGCCAGTTTGCTCCAAGAGATGACACACAATTAATCAATCTGAGCAGAGTGGATTTTCTCCTGGAGATGCACCTTGGCAAAGAGCAGGAGGAGATCTCCCCAGTGCTTGGAGAACGCTGGTGCTGCCATGCAAAGGCTGCGTTTTCCTTTTCAGATGACCTCCCTCACACCAGAGTAACCCCCCAGACTTCAGCAGAATCATTTCTCAAATATTTAGGAGCACTGGGAGGGCCCTGGGAAGGTCTGGGTGCAGCTCACACACGAATCCCAGCCCTGCCCACCCCCAAACCCCCCAATTCCTGCATGTAAAATTCCAGTGGCACCTCCCATTTTGCCTCCAGCACCTCTGGAATCACAGAATCCTACAATTGTTAAGGCTGGAAAAGCCCTCAAAGATGAAGTTCAGCCATCCCCCAGCACTGCCAATGCCACCACTGCCCCATGTCCCCACATGCCACATCCACATGTATTTTGAACATCTCCAGGAATGGTAATTCCACCCCTCTTCCAATGTCCGACCACCTTTCAGTGAAGACATTTTTCCTAATATCCAAATATTACTTACTTATTAATTAATCCAGAGCCACTTGATGGCTCTGAGCAGGTCAAAGTCTCATCTCCAGCTCCAAGGCAGGAGTTTCCCAGCAGCTCCCCAGGAAGGTGCTTCAGGACAGGACACCCTAATCAGGCCCACTGAGACAACACCCAGCCCTGAGTCGTGTGTTCTTATGGAATTCCAGTGGGATTTTGACCAGGAAGAGGATTTTCTCTCCTGGCTGCAGCCTGAGCCCTTCCCTGAGAGTGTTCTGCATGATTGGAGCTGCACTCAGCAGGGCTGTGCTCAGGAACCATTTTTGGGGTGCTTTTGTAGTATTACTGTGCTCCTTATGTCCTCAATGAGGATTTTTTTGAGCCAAAGAAGTCAAACTCAGAACTCCTTTTATCTGAGCAAATAATTTAAGAGAAAACCACTCAATGGTAATAAACCACTTGGATGTCCAAAGAACAGACTAATGAGCATATTTCCAAGAATGGTGCACAGTTATTGAAACAAACCTTGGCATGGATTAACGACTAATAAACCCTGCTCTGCCCTGCCCTGCTAATCGTGGCCTATCCTATTTATACAATTTCCTCAAGTGTCTGTCAAATTGGAGTTCCCTGTTTGACTCAGGGCTTTGTAAACATAAATCCTCTTGAATGTCTTTTAGCTCTTGGATTCCTGGCCCAAAATGGGGGCTGTTTTATTCACTAATATAGTTAATATAGACAAATATCCCTACCTGAGGAGACAGGCACTCTGCACTCATGAGGTGACAGAGAGGAACAGAGGCTCAGCCTCTCCAAAAATCAGCTCCAAATACAACTGGGGCCCACAGAAACAGAACATCCATTTTCCTGGTGATACACAAGGCGTGAAAATGGGATCTCAGGGAATTCTGGGGCCAGGATTTGTGTTCTTATTGTAACTGTGGCTCAGGAAACTCTGGAAAGAGTTATCAGGAGACTAATTTCATGCCTTGCTCTCCTTCTTGCTACCTCCAAGTCCTGGTGGCCTTATTGCTCTGAGGTTGGTCAAACCCTCCAACAGGTTTCCCAGGGAGGCTGTGGAGTGTTCATCCATGGTGATAATCAAAAGCCATCTGGACACAGTCCTGCCACAGGAGGGCCTGCACCAGATGGTCTCCAGAGGTCCCTGCCAACCTCAGCAATCCCCCAGTTCTGCCATTCTCAGCCCTGACCTGAAGTTCTTGAGCAGGAGCAGAGGCATCCTCCCATTTGAGGTCCCAGTCTCTCCAGCAGTGAGATGGGGAGATGTTCTTCAGTAAAGCAGATCAGCATCTCCAGGGCCAGCTGCTGGAAGGCCCCTCCAGTTTCCACGGAAGGAACATGCTGGACATGAGCTTGTCATGAATTAAATCCCAGAAATCTCTGCCATTCACCACATGATCTCTGATCCTGAGGACATACCTACAACCTCCCTCCTGCTGGGGGGATCCCAAGGGACCAAGACACACCGAAATGGAAGAGGTCACGGCAGTGGAGGAGGATCAGAGCATTGATAACATGTCCTGAGAACTTCTGTTTAACACCAGGGAGTGCCCAGAGCAGGAAATGCCAGTAAAATGCAAGCCCTGGCATTAGGATGGGGAGGGTGGAAACCCTGGCTGGGATGTCCCAGAGCAGGCCTTGCATTCCCATGTGGGACAACCACACCTGCAGAGCAAACAGGACAGGATGGTGGAGGGGCAGGAGTGTTCTCTTCTTTAATGGAATCACATTTTTCACTCCCAAACACAATAATACACACCAAAAAAATAAAATGTCTCATTTCCCCTTACCCAGAGCTCTCCAAACGAGACAGAAGATGACAGTGAAGCAGATGTAGGGCCAGTTCCACTCGTGGTTTTCTCCAATGGTGGAAACGCCAAGGAAGATAAAGATGAGGGTGTCACTGACACTGCTCCACATCTTCATGAAGTATTTCACTGTGGTGTGGGACTTCAGGGAGATGTTGGCCTCCACATAACGCTTCATGCCCATGGCACAGGCAATGATGCTGGGAAAATGAAAACAAAACATTTTACTAAAGCACTAAAAACTGACCCATCGTTTATAAACAATTAGGTTTCATCAAGCCTTGGATGCCTGCAGACACCTCACTGGGGAGTGAGTCTCTTCCTGCATCAGGCCAAGAGTGCCAGGAGGACCAGCAGGACAATCAAATACTTTGCAGGGTGCCCAAACTGTCTGACTGTGGTTTGTAACAGAGGCACAATCCATGCTCTGCTGCGTTTGGGCAGAGCTCACAGCAACACCTGCACCCAACCCCACCCAGCTCTCCCTCCTCCCACTTTGCCAAACTCTGCCCTTGCAACGGCCTCACAATTTTTCATGGATAATTGGTTCTTCAAGTTCCAGGGAACACGTGGTTAGTCCAATTCATCAGCTTTCCAAATCAATATGTTTTCAGGCCAGCAATCCTAGAAGGTCAAAACAATCGAGTGCTCAAAGCATCAAAGCTCCATTTTTTGATGTTTTAATCTGGGCTGCAATATTTTGTTGTAAATATTGTAGCAGCAGCAACAAAACAGCTCTCCATTTCCAGGATCTGATTTCCATGGGCCTACCCACCCCCAGAGAGCCAAAGGGGTGCTCAGGGAGGTGGTGGCTCACACTGGAGCACCCTCTCAGCTCAGAACTGCCCAGCCACACAACAGCTTTGACTGAAAACATCACATTCCAACCCAGAATTTTATCAATTCTTCACGTTATTTTGAGGACAGAAACATTTGGGTTTGTCTGAATTTAAAACTGGGGTTTAAGGGGAGGAATTTTACTAAAAGCAGAGGGTAGGAAAGGTCAGAATCAGGAAAGCTGTGATGCTCTTGCTGGGGAAAGAGATCTTCTGTTACCCAGCAGTGTGAGACAAGGATTCAAGTCCCTTTTTCACCAAAAAAATTGTTTAAATTCTAATCTTTCACCTCCTAAGAAAATGTACCTAAGAAAATACTTAAAAATATTCCAAAACTGGTCAGTTTTGATTTATCCTATTTAGACTGATCCTTTTTGCCAGAAAGAGCAACAAGGATTGAACCACAGGCTAAAAAAAAAAAAAATAATAAATTCTTCAGTTTCAGTATCTGCCTCAATAAATAGTGGGCAAAACAGTTCCAGCCCGAGACTAAAAAATCCAACAAGTATTTATGGGCAAGTGACTTCCAGAGCTGGGGTTTGGGAATGCTTATTGGAGAATGGGGTCACAGCAGGGACACAGAGAGGGAATAAACTTGACCTGTCACAGCTTTAAGGATGGACATTGCCACCAGGGCAATGGGAAAAGAGAAAAAGAAAGGAAAAAAAAAATCAAACTAAAATTTGCAGAACTGTTTCCCAGACTGGGCTGCATTCACAGTTTTCATATTTTTGGGGGCTATGCAGAATTGATTTTTTTGGCAATCGAATTATTTTCCAAAGGGACAAAGTGCCAAGAGCTGGTTTTTATAATCCCAGTATTCCCTGGCCACGATGGAATGAACGGTTTGAACTCCAGCTATGGAAGAGAGGCATTTCTAGGTTGGCAATTAGGAGGGCACAGGGCAGGAATCAGCTGCCTGCACCATTGTTTGGCTTTAGAAAAAATGCATTATTCAAAAGAACAGCAAATGGGTTCCATAATGGGAACAGCAGATTGTGATTGATGGAAGGAGACACCATTAGGATCCAATGTTTTCTGCTCCACGATGATTATGCAGCATATTTATTTCACTGTTCTGTCTTTCACTTCTATAAATAGGCTTTTCCTACCTATTCCCCCAGCTGGAATTGTTTGCAGGAGCACTCCAATATTGCTCCTATTAACCAGCCCAGGAAACCAGATCTGCAAGGCACAGGGATGGTTTACACCCACAGCAGCATCATTAGTTTGAAAATAGATCTCCCAGATCGTCCTGAGCCGAGCTCAGAACACACTTCATTCCTTGCTCTCCTCTCACCTTGGCTGTTCTCAGCTGCTCAGTAGGTTTACCCTGTGCAGGCTCAGTCTGGGGGGGGGAGCATCAGGGGGTTGTGATCCTCAGCTGCCTCAGCTTTGGCAGGAGCACCAACCACCACAGATTGCAGCCCCCAGCAGCCAGGAGGGCTGGATCACCCCAGCTTCTGTCTCTCTCTGCTTCCCAAGGGGAGGTTTTGGAGAACATTGGGGTCCTTATATCTAATTCTGCCAGTGAATGCATGATGAGACAAGCATGACACTTAGTTTCTTAAAACTGAAGGATCTGGCCCCAAATCCTTCATTTCATTGAAGGACCTGCCCAGTTAAAAAAAAACTGAAAGAACTGAATGATGTCTGACAACTTTGGCTGAAACTGGTCCGATTTCCAGCAGTCCTGGAGACGGGGAGATGTTGGATGCCACCCTCGCTCAGGAGGCCAGACAGACCCCCGAGCTGTGTCTGAGCTCTGGTGCCAAGGCAGGAGTTGCCATTAGAGCAGGAACATTTCAGGATCAGCTCCACAGGGAATGCAGGTCCCACCCCATCACTGTCCTCACCAGAGTGGGCCAATGGCAGGGTGTGCAGATGGGGAGGGGGTGTGAGAACAGACGTGCTGTAAACCCAGAGCAAACCTTTCCAAGGAGCTGCCTAAATCCTGCTTGGCATTCTGCCCATGTTGGTTTTGACTGGGCCACATGGAAAATAATAAAATTGGCCAAGAAAGCCTCTTCTGGCTCTGCCAAAGCTACTCACATCTCGCTGCTTGAACATCCAGGCTTTCCAAACAAAAGCCATGGAGCTCACACAAACATTCCTCAGCAACCTCCAGAAACCCAGGAGCAGGATTGCTTCTGACTTGCAGTTTGGGAAATGGAGTTACCCTTGGAGAGGGCTCTGCACGGGCTTTGCTCCCTGTCACACACAGATCTCCAGCTCAGCAAAGCTGAAGACTTTGCCTGACACTTCCCAGACAGGAAAAGGACATTCCCAGCCAGGACAGAGGGCTGCTGGAGAGGAACTCACGCCACGATGCCCGAGAGGTGGAACATCTCAGCGGTGAGGTAGGACAGGTAGCTGTAGAGGAAGACGAAGAGCGGCTCGATGACACGGATGTCCTTGGTGAAGCGCGTGGTAAAGGCGGCCGTGAGCCCAAAACTCAGCCCCACCAACACTCCTCCCAGCCCCACCACGAAGAACTTCCCCACTCCAGCAAAAACATCCACGCTTTTGATGGTTGGCATCTCACAGAAGGACCGAAAGAGCTTGTAGAGCACCTTGAGGGGGAAAGGAAAGAGAAACAGTTGTAAGGTATTCACCAGACACAGCCAAGTCACTGCTGGGATTTCTGGCCCTGCAGGGTCACCATCCTTCCCCCAGGTCTGGGTCCTCCCAGGGGAGTGCTGTGGCACTCCTGGGCATTTCTGTCCCTGGAGATATGAAGAGTTTCTCACCTGAGGGCTGCTCTGCTCACCTAAGGGCTGCTGAGGACCTCAGGACAGAGAACTGGACCTGGAGACCTCTGCTAGAAGAGGCTGATGATGTCCTTTCCCTCAGCAAATCACAGAATCCTTAAGGCTGGAAAAGGCCTCTAGGATCAAGTCCAACCACCAGCCAGCACCACCACCATGTTCACCACTAACCCATGTCCCCAGGTGCCACATCCACATGTTTTCTGAACACTTCCAGGGCTGGTGGCTCCACTACTTCACTGCAAAGCCTCTTCCAACGCTTGAACACCCTTTCCATGAAGAGATTTTCCATAATACCCAATCTAACCCTGCCTGGTGGTGCCTGAGGCTGTTCCCTCTTGTCCTCACTCCCTAAGAGCAGAGCCTGACCCCCTGGCTCACCCCTCCTGTCAGGGGGTCGCAAAGAGCCAAAAGGTCCCCCCTGAGCCTCCTTTCCTCCAGGCTGAGATGCCCCACCCCACCCTTCCTCCATCCACAAACCCCCCCACCCCGAGCTCACCACGGTGACAGCATCATTGAGCAGCGACTCCCCGAAGACCAGGATGTGCAGCTTCTCGTTGACGTGGATCTCCTCGAAGACAGCCAGCACGGCCACGGGGTCCACGGCGGCGATGAGGCTCCCGAAGAGCAGGTTGTGCAGCAGCGACACATCCTGCAGGCGGAACGCCCGCACCTGGCAGATCCCGTAGAGCGAGAAGCCGATGCCAAACACGTTCCACACGGTGCCCACCACGGCGTAGAGCAGGATGGTGCCGATGTTCTCAAAGAAGGGGCGGCTGGGCATGAAGTAGCCGGCGTCCAGCACGATGGGTGGCAGCAGGTAGAGGAAGAAGATGTCGCTGTCCATCACGGGCGGGGACCTGTCGTTGAGGCCGTAGATGATCCCCCCCATGATGAGCCCGACGAAGATCAGCAGGCAGCTCTCGGGCACCACGGAAGGCAGCTTGTTGTAGAGATGGAACCCTGGCAGGGGATGGAGAGAAAAGTGGATTATCTCACCAGCCCAAACCCTTGTTGGGTAAGAAAATTCCCTGCTCTCCCACCAGCAGCAAATTACAGCGCGGAGCAGAAGAAATAAATGCACCCAGTGAAGGTGAACTCGCTCAGAAATCAGCCAGAAAACCTGAAAATTACTGAAAACACCAAACCTTCTCAAAATGAGAGACCTCATTTCATCATAGTGTAAGGTCAGAGAGATATATTTAGGTAATAAACAAATAGAAAAATAATCTGCATGAGTAAAAAAGTATTTGGAATTATTTAGGATGTGATCTAGTCAGCAGAATGCCTTCAGCATTAATATAAATAGCAACTGCTAATTTTAAACACAATCAAATTCTATACATTTTCAAAAAAATCACAAAAAGCCTTTTCATAAATTATAAACGGGGTCTGCTTTAAATATTATTTAATCATTAGCATTTAAAGCTAAAAAAAAAACCTCAATCAGTTCAGGTTTGGGTAATGGCCACTGGCAGAAATAAATGCTGACAAGCACAAGTACTCAAGGTGAGGCAAAGAGTAATTGAAATAAACCCAATTGGAATAGGAATAATAATTTTAAAAATCTGTGATCATTATTTTGTCTTCACACATGTCAACAGAACTGGGATCTTATTACAGAACGTGGAGAAAAACATCATCTCCATCTGGAAAATTCTCACTGAACTGGATCTTAAAGACATCTCCCTTCTGAGGAGGAAAATAAAAGTGCTGTAAAACAACCTTTACAGCAGCAATTTAACAGAAAAAAATACACAAACATTTTAAAATAGATAATATATAAATATATATTATTATACATTATATAATATTATACATATTATAATAGTAATATTTTATATAACAGTAATATAAGTATATTAATATGATATAGAAACAATATTACTGTGTTACGTTAACATATTATTGTATAGTTATAACTCTATAATTAATTATAATTAAATATAATAGTGCACACATAACATTATATATAGATATATAATACATATATATTATATAAAATATTTATAATATATGAATATACTATACATGAAACATTATGTGTTATATATTGCAGACATCATTCTATAATGTATAGAAATCATATAAATAAAAATATATATATTCAATATGTATATTTATATAATATATTAAAATATATATAATATTAGAGATATAATGAGACATATGAACCACACTATTCCTAACTCCAGCTAGGGGCTTGGCTCCCCACCTCGAGCTCCAGCATCCCCGGCCCTGTTATATATATTCAATATATATATTCATATAATATATAAAAAATACATAATATTAGAGATATAATGAGACATATGAACCACACTGTTCCTAACTCCAGCTAAGGGCTTGGCTCCCCACCTCGGGCTCCAGGATCCCCAGGCTCACCTATCTTGGCCAGCGAGGCCAGCATGATCCACAGGGTGATCTCGAAGGGCACCTGCACGTGCTGGTAGTCCAGCGAGAAGAAGGGGTGCTCCGAGGACTCATTGCCCACCCAGCTGACGTTCTCCAGGGCCGTGTCCTCCTGCAGGGCGCCCACCTGGGGGGCTCGGAGCAGGCAGCACAGCACGGCCCCCACCAGCACAGCGCCCTGCTGCTCCATCCCACCAGGACAAGGCGTGGGGATGCTGCTGGACACACACGGCTCTGGGTGGCTGCGAAGGGAGGAGCAAACGCTCCACCTCACCCTGAGCCCCCTCCCTGGTCCGTCGGGCTCCAGATGGAGATCCCGCTGGAGATCGGCACCCTTTGGACGCCGGTGCCCAAATGGAGGCTCTTTCTGGGGATGGCTCCTCCAAGGAAAGCCTGGTGCACCCTCGGAACAGCTGCACAAGGGGCACTTCAGTCCTAACTCTCAGCATATTTTGGCTCCCGGGCTCTCAAACCCTTCTTGGAGGGTTTATATATATGAATATATATATTTTGAATATATATAATTTTCCCTCTCAGAGCAGACTTGACAGCACAGGTGCCATTAAAAAGCCCCATCCAAACCCAGCTCCATCTGCCCGTGGGCTCCCCTGGATTTCTCCAGTGCCCACACAGAGGACACACAGCACCCACATTCCTGATAATCAGTTTTCATGTGCTGTCTCCTGCAAACCCCCAGTGATTGTGCTAAACACAGAGCTGCAGGGGTGGAGGTCACCTGTGCAGGTGGGAGGCACCTCTGTGGGACAAAGGAGGGTCAGCAGCTGCTTCAAGTTTCTTCTACAAGAAGGATTCACAGCAAAGTGTCTCTTCATCTCTCTTCACCACTTGAAAATGGCATCAAAACCTGAGCTGCTCAGAATAGCTGGAGAGATGGAAAAATAAAGTTATTTGCAAGTGTTTAACAGATTTTAATATCACAGAGATGAAACACACTGGGTCAAACTCCCCCGTTGTGAAGTTTCATTTGGGTTTGAGCTGTTTCTCCAGGGATAAATTTAGAGCAAAGCACACACGTCATTAAAACAGGCCCAGGGCTGTGTCCAGGCGGATCGATGGCCTATTTGTTGCCCTCAGCCACCCAAATGACACCAAATCAGCTGCCAGGGACAGGCTGGTGACCCAGTTCTGTGCTGGGAGACACAGCCCAGCGTCACCCAGACACAGCTCCCTGTTCTCAATCCCGTCTGTAGAGCAAGGAGAGGAGAAACTTTGGGAGACAGGAGAGATGCAGAGATACCCTCTAGGAGTGGCTCCCCTCTCCTTTAGCACAGTTCATTTGAATTTCACAGACTGGTTTGGGTGAGAAGGGACCTTAAAGCTCACCCAGTGCCACTCCCTGCCATGGGCAGGGATACCTTCCACCAGCCCAGGGTGCTCCAAGCCCTGTCCATCCTGGCCTTGGACACTCCCAGGGATCCAGGGGCAGCCACAGCTTCTCTGGGCACCCTGTGCCAGGGCCTGCCCACCCTCCCAGCCAGGAATTCCTTCCCAATATCTCACACCGGATCACTCACACTCTGAAGGAGGGGGAACACAATGCTCTTAACAGCAATTAAGAAGTAATTAAGAAATTACTCAGCCAGAGTGAAGAGCAGCAGAAGCTCCAAGCCTGGGCTCGCAGCCCAAGCCATCGTATCTCCTCCTCCTGCTGAAAGATTTGGTGCTAGAGTTAACAGTTTGAGGACTTGTTCCATTTGGAGGCATGGAAAAGGAGGTTTGCCACCCTCCCACTCCCCTCCACCCCCAAAAGGGCCATTGCTACTCTTGAGTGGGAAAAAAGCACAAAAGGTAATATTCACCTGCATTCCTCTTAAGCCAAAAATGAAATGGAATCCTGGAAGGAAGAACAGCTGCAGCAGGGAGCTCAGCAGGGCTCTGGAAAATGGGTTTGTGTGTAGAATCAGTGTTTGTTTGATAAAGGAACCCGAAAAAACCCACACCAGAGTTGGGACAGGACCTGAGAAAGGGCAGCAGAGAGGAGAACACTGAAATACGCTTCATTTCTAAAATAAAATAAATTTCTAAATTTCTAAAGTCCAACCATTAAACTAATTGCCCTGAGAGATTGTGAACTGCCCATCCCTGGAAGTGCTCAAGGCCAGGTTGGACAGGGCTTGGAGCAACCTGGCTTTGCTTTGAGGGCTTGGAAACTCCTCATTTTTTTCCCTTTTGCATCCTTTTACCCTGAACTTCTATATAAACAAACTCGTTAATTCTCTTAAATCCTGACTTTTGTTGCTGTTCATTACATCCTGGCTCTGAGTAAACCAAAAGCCAAAGACCAAATGTTTCCCCAAAGTTCTGTGACAGCAAAATACAAATGTTGTTCCCCTTGCAGTGGTTATTGACATTATTGAACCACTCTTTCATGTGAGCACCATTTGATCCAGAGTTTATGGACAGCCTTTCATTTTTCTCCTAATGCAATGCTCTTTCCCACATTTTAGGGTTCCCAGGCTGGATTCTCATCACACAACTGTACTGACAGGCATCTTGCTCCTGGTGGAATGAGGAGGACTGGGAGAAGAAGAGAGTCCTCACTGATACAGGATCAGCGACCAAAATTCAGGCTCCCGCAGTAAAATGTCACATTTCTGCATCTTTTTCCCCCAGGGAGCACTCACCTCCTGCCCACAGGCAACACTGTGGCTTATCCCAGTGGAAGGTCTTGGCTTTCCCTGGGAAACCCTTTGGTGGGCCCTGCTGATCTCTATTAGTTCACTTAGAGATCACCCAGATGACGTTTCAGTGTCACCATATTTTTCTCCCTTTTTTTAGAAGTAAACCTTTTCTCCAGCTTGCCCTAAAAACCTCCAAGCCCTTCATGCCACTTCCCTTTCTGGGCAGGATCCCAAGCACAGCTATTCTGTTGTGGCAGCAGGAACAGAAAACCCCCTAAACCCCAAAGCCACGGCCGGGGCTTTCTCAGCACATCTCAAGCCATGAGGACACAGAGAAGGAACTTTGTGCTGCAGTGAGGGGGGTGAACACCCCAGGGCTCAGGGGGGCTGTGTGACACCACTGACTTCACCCAAAAATGTGGGGGTGAAGAGAATTCAGACAAAATGACACTGAGCAAATGCAATATTAAGAAGAAGAAATCAAAAGGTAAGGCTTTTTCCTTGCCCACAGTCCCTCCTCAGAGGTGTGAGCACACCGTGGGTACCAGTCCATGGATCCCTGTGGGATCAGTCCCCACACACACTGAGTGATGCCTGGCCTTGCCTTGAAGTCCTTCCCCTGCTGGATGCAGCCTCTGGTTTCCCCTTGTGGAATGAACAGAGGCAGGTGCCATTCCCTGGGGGGGGTTGTTATATAAAAATATTCCATAAATCTGTGCCAAAGCCCTTTTGGGGCCGTGGCTTTGCCTGTGGCCAGTGACCTGTGCTGGGCTTTGATGGCTGGGCTGGAGCAGTGCCTGGGCAGCTCAGGGAAAGCTCTGCCTTCCAATCCAGGCACCAGCAGCACAAACATCCACGTGGAATATTTGACAGGCCAATTTGCACCAACCTTGCATATGCAACATGAATGTTTTCACTTTCTATTCCAGGAAAGGGGTTTTTTTTAATAATTCAACTAACCAGAAAGAGGAACAAAATGTGTTAATTTAGAACTTCACGGCAAGATTTTCAGGAAATTACTCTGCAGTGCTGTTCCCTGTTCCATTACATTCACAAATCTCATTCACTGGAAACAAAGCACTAATACAGCTTATGTACACAAAAAACAGTAAGTGAGAGTCTGAGTTTTCTCTCTCTCTCTCTTGTTAACTTTTGTTACCTCTCAGATTAGCAACTACTTATTGAAACTTTATCCAGTTGAGCAACAGAGAGAGTAAGTGAGTAAATGGCCATGTGCCCACAAACGTGTCACTGGAAAGCAGAAGTGTGGGATCACAGATGGGAAATGAGAACAAAACACAGCAACCCAGCACATTAAGAAATTGTACTATTACACAAAACCAGAAGTTTTTGGAGGAGGATCACGGATCCCTAAATAGTCAGAGCCCAGGAAAGCAAAGCCTTGGTGCCCCAACACTGGGGTGAGAGGCAGGGAAACACTCCCAGGGATCCAGGGGCAGCCACAGCTTCTCTGGGCACCCTGTGCCAGGGCCTGCCCACCCTCCCAGCCAGC
>JAWWMO010000155.1:1287961-1307301 GCA_035047845.1 Dendrocincla fuliginosa | reverse complement strand
TTTGCTCCAGAGCAGCAAATACTCCTCCAGCCTTTTTGCCTTCCCTCAAGTGAAAGGGAATATCCACAGCCCTTACACAGAACACGACAGAAGAAGGAAGGTTTTGACCCCCTGGGATCCACAGGAGGCAGCCAGGATGTCTCAGGTGGGAGAGGAGGGGTTTGCCACCACCTGGGCACTCCTTTACCAGGCAACCACTGCCCCTCACAAGTGATTTATATTCCCAACAGATTGATGGAGTTAGCACAAACTGAAAGGCAAAGGAGGCAGGGGTTAAGTGGGGAGGATCTTCTCCTAAAGAAAAGGAAATTAGGTTAATTACAATCAAATAGCTGAACTTTGGAAACCTTTAGGTAAAACAGGAGCAAAACAGAGAGGAAAAAAGTATTGCAATGTCGTGTATAAACCTGTGGTGAGAGAGAAGGAACACTGTGCTAAAAAGCAGATTTCAGCCCACTAAAAGCAGCTCTGTATTTAAAGTTTTGGGTGAAAAAATAAGGCACTCAGATTTAGTTTCATGCCAAGTTTACAAGCAAATGGCATTTTCCTGCTTAAAAGAGAAAGGAATGAAAAATACAGGTAGGTAGTGTTTGAGATTTTACTGATTGTCTGGTATTCCACCTTTTACAGTCCCAAAGGGAAGGGTTTGGCCTTTCAGGGTGTGAGTCCTCCCAGGTTTTAACCTGGAGATAGAAGAACATCAACAGATGGAAATTGTTCTTCTGCAAACCTGGGCATCCTTGTTGTGGGAATTAATGCTCCCTCCAAAAAAGGGTGGATTTTGAGCTTTAGTTGCAAAATGGTTGTAAAGCTCTGGAAATCCTGACCTGAAAGGTACTAAAGGAAACCACCACTAGATATCACCATTTGACTATTCAATACGTCTTGGGAAAAACAGTGATGTTGGTCTGGAGTGTAAAATCCCAATTATCCTTCAAGCAGAGGAAGTCACTCATTCCCACAACCTGGAGCTGGGGAACAACACCCAGACTACAGGATTCAACTGGGGAAATCTAACTAAAGGGCCCAGCTTATTCCAGGGTCTGTGTCCCAGCACCTGGTGAATGTTCCTCTGTGGGAACTGGATTTGAAGGTAAAAATTCCCTGCCAGCATTTCCCCTTCAACATCTCATTTTCTGGCATGTGGATAAAAACCAGCACCAGGCAGAATCTGACCTGTAAAATATGGCCCTGCTTTCCTTTGGAATGAAATCCAGCTGCTGCCCTTCAGTGCTCTGGAAAAGCACCTTTTCAGGGATTTTCCCAATAGAATTTGATTCACTGAGAACTTTTTCCTGCTAGTGAAAATGGGCACAGCTCCAGTGCAGCTGATGGAGTTTTACTGGAGTTAAACTCAGAATGGGGCTCAGCATCTTTCAAACAGAAAGAAATCCAAAGCACATCATGGATTGCAACATGTCAATTAAAATGAAATTGAAATAGAAATAGTATTTGAGTAATAAATGGATTTGTCTCATCTTTCCAGAAACGACCAGATTTTGCTCCTAAAATGTATTCTGCAGTGACATCACAGGTATCTTTCTTTCTGTGAGGAGAAGCTAATCTTGAGAAGTTATTTAAATTTTGGATTCAACCAGAGTAACAACTGCTGGGTGGAAAAAGCACAGGGATGATGTTTTTCCCTGAACAGAACTCCATCAAATCAATCACAAAACACAGCTCGTGGTGCTTTACATTAACAACATTCTCCACCTTCATCTGAAAACACGGTTCATTGTGCTGAGCAGCCACTTAAATCACCTCATTTTCCTCAAAGCGCTGCTGTTGTGCTGTTTTCTTCTCATCCCACCTACAATTGTCCACGTATTTGATCAAATTTAGCAAAGAAGGGGCTCTGAGCCCTGCACTCAGAAGGGATGGGGAGGAGGAGCCTCTCAGGTTGTGCCTCCCAGGGAGGATTTGTGTCCCTGTTCTCCTCTGCTGCTCCATTTCCATCCCGGATCCAGCCAGGATCCTCCCACTGAAACAGCTCATCTGTTGACTTTAATAACACCAGCAGAGCAAAGTGGGGCTTCTCCAACACATCTCTCAGCTCTGGGAAGGACAGAAAGGCACCGGTCTGGGCCTCAGCTTTAACCTCCACCTTCTCATTTCCTGAGGGAGAACCTCATGCAACTAAATTAACTTCTGTCCAGACTTTGGTTTGAGCTATAAATAGACCCCAGGAGGAACCAAGGGCAGCACAAATGCCACACAGCACTTTTTCCTCCAGGTAACTGCAAACCCTTCGGTCACTGATGCCCTCTGGAATGTTTTCCCCTCACCCTCAGTTCATTTATTCTCTCTCCCAAGGAAAACTGGAGAGTTCTGCCCACCCTCGACTCCTCTGGAGTTTAATGAACTCATCTGGCCTCTTCCAAAGGATCCTGACTTGATTTGGGATGCTGAGGATTCATGAGACACACGTGGGATTAGGGCAGTGCACAGTGAAGGAGACCATCCTTTTCCCTGTTAGCCGCTTGGAAAACAGACACTAAATTTAGTATTACAGGAATTTTTGACCAGGCAATGATCAGTTAGGCCTTGGCTGTGTGTGTGTCTGATTTTATGACATGATTTGTCTGGCAGGATTTGTCTTTGCTGCCATTTTAATCACAAGAGAGAAGTTCTTACTTTGGCCACCCTGATCACTTTTCCCTCTGGAGCAGTTTCTTCTCAATCCTGCCAGTCACCAAACTCCAGCAATCTCTCTTTTCTCTCCCCCACCTGAAAATCCCCCTCCTACCACAATGACACCATGGCAGAATCTGCCTCAGGTTGAAGGCTGCCTGCAAAAAGAACATGGAAAATTGGAAGTTGGGTGTTCGAGATGAGACAAGAGCAGGAATCAGATTGGAGAAATTCTCTTCTCTGGAGAGGCCAAAATAGGCCCAATTTTAACTCTAAGCCACATCACACAGTTTCTATTACAGTAAAGGCAATTAATTAATGAGTTAAATTACTTGAACCAGGAGCTTTAAGGTGAATCCCTTGTAAATTCAGATCTGTTCCATGGTCTTTCAAGCCTATTGTTATTTTCTTTCAGTTCAGGGATGATTTTAGGAAATGTCCAACAAATAAAGATGCTGAATTAAAGCAACAAACAAAACCACGAGCAAAAAAAAAAACCAACAAAAAACTTTCTTTACTAGAAAAAACTTCTGCAGAGCAGGTGAGAGTCCAATTCATTTATCATTTTACAGTGGTGACCCCGGGGTTGTTTCCAGCTGAAATATTTATTAACAGAAAGGGAAGAAAGTGAGTGTGAAAGGAACAGGATTCCCACATCAAAATCTGCATTTAAACTTCCAAATGAAGATGCAAGAGGCTTGCAGTACTTTTTCAGGAATGCTGCATTTCTTTGCTTGCTGATTTTGCCAACAATTAAACCCTTCCAGCTGTGGCTGAGGACATGGTTTCATGGTGGACATGCTGGTCTTGCTGGGTGGATGGCTGGACTTGGATCTTAGTAGTTGTTTCCAACCTTAACAAATCCATGATTTTATAGAAACTATAAAAACATAATTCACTAGTATTTTAGAGAGAAATTAATTTCAAATTCTGTATTAGAAAAGAGAAACTAGTGACCACTACTTCCCTTAAGGTTTAAGCCTTAAAACACTGATTTGGAAAAGTACAGTGTGTCAATATTTGCCCCTCCCAAGCTAATCCTTGGGATGAAATATTCCCACGTGATGCCACCCAGCCCTCCAGCCCAGCAGGGCAGTCAGGATGTGAACTGCCCCCTGCAGCTCCGTTTCTGCCCTGCTGCCCTGGAGATCTGCAGGTTTGGGGTGCTGAACTCGGAGCTGTTTCTGTTGGCAGCGTTGCGCCAACTCAGCAAAGCCAACGAGTGCAGGAGGGCTCCTCTGGCCCTGCAGGTTTCTATGTTCTGCTCCTGGGAGATCTGCAAGCTTATCTGCTCCAGGGAGCTCCTCAGCCAGCTGCAAGTCAGGAGGTTGGTTATGGATCCACACCTGGCCACGCTTTCTTCAAAAAACTGCTTGTAGAGCTCTGCCAGCTTGGCCTCCATGTACTTGTTGAGCACAGAGTTGGAAAGGGGCTCCTCACAGAGCACGATGCTCCTCTCTGCACCTTCAGCTCCTGCTCCAGCCAGGGATGTCACCCTGGGCTTTCCAGGATGCTCACAGGGAGGGGACTGGCCCAGGGGAATATCTATGGACAGCAGGACAGGGCCACTGGCGAGTTCCTCACACACGTGGTCCAACACGCAGCCCGAGTCACACGTGTGGCCCCCCACTCGGTCCCCCCCGATGTGCAGGTCGGGGTAGTTCTGGTAAATGCTGTTGCATGGCCAGGATCTGTACAAATCCACCTGGCCGAGGCTCTGGCTCCTCCTGGGGATGTGCAAAGCTGGGGATACCGGTCCTTTAACCTGCTGTTCCTCATCCTTTGCAGGCTCCCCTCCTCTGCATCCCCAGCGAGGGTCACTCCCGGCTTCTGCTCTGCTGCTTCTGGCCGAGATCTCACCCTGCTTCTCACATCCCTCAGCAAAGCCTTTGATTTTTGGGATGTCTACAAGTTTCTGTCTCCAGATTGCCTCCTTAGCCTTTTGGGATGCAGGGGATTTTCGAGGCTTATCTTGATGACAGCTTTCTTTATAGATGAGCCTCGTTAAGATGCCTTCTGCCAACATGATGACAAGTGGGAGTAACAGGCTGATCACCAGAGTGCCATGGAGCCCTGGGACTGCAAGACAGGCAGGGAATAATAATGACAGCAGCACATTTTATAAATATTGTGATTTTTTATTTTCTCTCTATTTATTTTTAGCAAACATTAAGCTATCATTGTTTCAACAATTTCTAAGAGCTAAAGAGGTGACACAGGAAGGAAATAAAGATCAAGTTCCAGTTTACAGGTGGTTTCTGCCTTGAGCCCTCCCGTGAGGTTCCAAGGAGCTGCTGAGAGCTCTGCAGGTATAATAAAGCTGCATCCAAAAGACAGTCCACATGGACAAGTGTGTTTAGAGTCCCTCCTCATGATGAATTTAAGAGATATAAATAGTTAATTTGTCTTCCCCAATAAGTAGTGAAGACATAAGTGTCTCAAAATAATCCCCTGCTTTAATCATTCCTTATTATTCTCTTTCAATTCACCTACTGTTAAAATCAATGGGAATCTTCCCATTTAGAGCAGAGTCTGACCCAAACTCACTAAGGAGATCACCACTTGTCTAATGGATAAGGAGGAAAGATGAACACAAGGAAACCATTCTGTCCTTCCACCATCTTTTTAATCTCTGCATGGATCAAGCACCTTCACACCCTTATAGTGTGCTCATGGTTTGAAATGGGGGCACAGGCAAGGGCTGAGGGGGTGTCACATAGTAGCTCTCCCAAAAAACATGATGTCCTGGCATGGTCTCCATTTATTTACTTACTCTCCAAACTCCACTTACCTTATGGACAATTAAGGCTCAATATTTTCATCCAAACCCTACACTCTGGGTTACTTGAAAGTCAATGCACTGGGTCAATTTTAATCCCAGTGCTTCTTCCAGGAAGCCACTCTCAAACTCCACTTACATGAGAGATGGAAATTTTCACCTTCCCTCCTAAATTTACATTTTAAATTTAAATTTGCTCAGCACAACCTTTGGTTTTTTAACTTTTGGGGATTCTTTTAGCGTGACCATCAGTTCCCTCACTGGAGCTGAAGGAACCCTGGAATTTGGAGGCCACAGCAGAGAGGAAAGGCAGCACACCAGGCTACATCAGCATAGCTGGTTATCTACAGAGCAATTTACATGTGAAAAAGCTGGACAACACATTCTCAAGCACTTGAGGGAGTTAGAAAACCATTTTCCAAAAAGATAAGGGTACTTGGCAGTCTAAATCTTGCTGAAGGTCAATGGAATTTGGAATGCTGCATTCCTTGTGGGACTTGGGTAACCAGGTCCTTACCCTGGTCTGTAAGACCTCAGGGTACCCAGCTCCTTCCCTGCTACTACATTTTGGTTTACTGCTTTGAAAATGCTCACATAGAGCTAAAACAGGGTAATCTCAGCAAAACTGCTCTGTTTTGAATGAAGAAAGTGGCTCCTGCATTCTGGAACAAAGCACAAATGAAGAAGAAAGGCCCAAGAAGCCCGACTTACCAAGCCCAGAGGGGTCGAGGTGGATCTCCCCGAGGCCAGAGCTCTCCCAGTGCTGCTGCTGGGGCAGCACCCGGTGCCTCCAGCGGTGCCTGTGTGGAAGGAGCCTGACGCACACATGATGCGCTTCCCCATTTGCGCCCCGTAAAACAGAAGCGATCCCAGCGGGAAGGGTGTGGGCTCTGAACGCAGAGCGAGGCCAGGCCTCAAGGAGGATGTTGGAAGCTGAGCCGAGCCCTCCCCACCCGCAGGGTGACGCCAATCCATCGGCGCTGCCATAAGAGGGCACAGGCAAGGATCAGAGGGGCTGTGCTGGTCCAGACTGGAACCAGTTCCACCAAACTGGCAGCAGCTCAGCCTTGCCGCACCACCCAGCTGAGTGACATTCTGGTGTCATTCCCACCACTTCCCCTCCATACACACGGCTAAACTGGGAGTCTTGTGACATTCTGCTCACAGGGGAGAACTTGACAGCTTTGTGTCATCAAGACTGTGATGAAATACCCCGTTTACAACACACCAGTAGGAGGCTCTGCCACTGTGGAAGAAGCAGCAGCCAAGGGGCAGCTGTGGACAATCGTGTTGCTCTTTGACCAAACCCATTTCTTCTGGGCTCAAAAACTGCCTCTGGCTCAATGGCCCACCTGTGGTTCTCCCACAGCAGTTTTAGCATGTCCTTTACAAGCTCAAGCTGAGCCACCAGCACAAGGTCCAGCCCATACAGAGCCTGCAGTTTTCTGCTGATGCCTTTTCTAAATTTCCTCTTCCTCAGACGATAAAAAAACCCCAATAAATCAGAAGCTGAATCTCACCCAAGTACTAGACAAAGGGTCCCAGAAAGACGCTGTTTAATGATGGGGTGAGACACAAATGTAAAATAAAACTGGAGTGTCAAGATAACCTTACAGCAGCTCACTGATTGCAACCCATCATAAGTGTTTTGGTAGAAAAATAACATTCACAGGGTGGTTTAGGTTGGAAGGGACCTTGAAGGTCATCCAGTGCCACCCCCTGCCATGGGCACGGACACCTTCCACTAACTCAGGTTGCCCCAAGCCCTGTCCAACCTGACCTTGGACACTTCCAGGGATGGGGCAGCCACAGCTTCTCTGGGCACCCTCCCAGGGAAGGGTTCCTTCCCAGTATCCCATCTATCCCTGCCCTTGGCAGTGGGAAGGCATGTTGTGCCATAGAAATTAATTAACATTTGAAGTAACTCTGGCCATTGAGGTCCAATGGAATCTCTAAAATTGCTCCTCTTCCCTCCTTATCCCCTGGACTTCACAAAAGGCTCCAATTTTTACGGAGGCAGAATTCCAGCTACTTTCATTCCCACCAAGTTTATATTTAAAAGGTGTTTAAAATGACTTCATATTTAACGCCTTTCCATGACTAATTTCTGCACAGAAGGTGTGGCTGGGACTTCAGCAGAGCCACTGCCCAGAGTGTGGCAGGGCAGGGACCGGGGTGGTTCCAGTTCCAAGGGCTTTGAAACCTCTGTCCAAGCCTGGAATTAGTGCCAGCTGCAGCTGGAATCGCCAGGCAGCTGTTTCAACAGGACACAGAAGGAACAGAGACAAGGAAATCGAGGCAGGTAATTCCTTTTGTGAGATTAAAACCGAACCAGCTCCCATTTCAGTCACACTCAGGGCCAGGGAAGGAGAACCTTCCAGGGTTCGGGTTTAAAGTCCCTTCCAACCCAAACCCGTCTGGGATTCAAGTGTTAAATGCATCAGAACACCAGGGAACCAGTGTATTCCTGTCAATTCCATCGCAAGCTAATTCCATTATACAAAAAAATAAAAAAAATAAATCCAGAAGTAACGTTATACCAGAAGCTGGAAGAACCAGCAAGGTAGGGGTGTTGGAATAGAGGAGAAAAAAAATTACTGTAGCATTCAAAGTCTACGGAATGCACGGGAAAGATATATAGAGAGAAATACTACAGCATGGTGTATTACCACACACACAACTATCGCCGAATGCAAACAAAGCTTGTTCTCTCAGCACAGAGGAGCATTTTACCTGCATGTGAACACGGAGCAGACACTGATGGTTTTAGCTGCTGGTTTGTTTCCAGACGCATTTGCCTCGCGTCCTTTATTTTGGGTTTTGGCTGCCCGCACCCCCCTGGGCAGCCCCGGGGAGCCCTCGGTGCCCACATGGGCCAGCACCTCACTAGAGAAAACCGCCCCTTTCCCCACACAATGGCGGGCACAGGGCACGGAATCCGTTATAGTCACAAAAATAAATCGAGCCAAAGTTATCTCCAACCAGCCCCCTCACACGACTCGCTCCCCTCACACTGCCCTCAGCAGCGCCTCCCCGCGCTTAAATACCTGAGGGGCGGGCCCTCGCGCTGACTGACAGCGGCACCGCCCAATGGGAGGGCGCGGCGGGCCGGGCGCGGGCGCTGAGTGGCTGGCGGTTGCCGCAGCAACGCGCGCGCGGCGGCGGCGGGGGCAGCAATGGCGGGAGCAATGGCGGCCGCGGCCCCTCAGGGGCTCCGTGCAGGAACCGCGTCTCAAACCGCGTTATAAACCGCGTTATAAACGGCGTTATCGGACCGCCTCGAGTTGCACAAACACCAAATAACCTGCCCTGCGTGCTGGGGAAAGCGCTCTGAAAGGAACCGGGAGTTCCAGTGCTGGTTTCCTTTGCTTTAAGGACTTTGAAACACGAAGCGACTTCAAAAGAAGAAATGGCCAAGTTCCTGATGATATCTTCAATAAACCTCCCTGTGCGAGAAGCGATTACTACAAGGGATTGTATATTGCTATATCGTGTGTGTGCATATATATGTACACATAATGTTATATATAATTCATATATATAATTACAAGGAATTACTATATATTGCTATATTGTGTATATATTATATATACTATATATAATGAATCATTTTCTATTACTCCTACAATATATACAGGACCATTCGTAATCCTTCATGGCCACACTACACTAAATAAATGTAAATAAACTCAGCACTCAGAGCACCTCCTGTGGCGACACAACTTCTACTTCATTACTCTGACCCACACAATCCTTTTGTGTTCCCAAAAGTTTCCTAATACAGTCCAAAGTTTAATAATAAACGTCAAAATTTTCATAATGACCATTTCCATCCAAAGCATCCTATCGTAACATGGATAAATCACAGAATATTCCTGCAGGGAAAGCACTGAAAGGTCCTGAAATGACTTGGGAGTGATTTCTTTGTGGGGTGGATTGTTGCATGTGGGTACAGGGCAGGTGGAACACAAACCCCTCCATGGAACGTGAGCTGAGGGATATAATCAGACATTCCAGGATTTTCCATGGCTTGGAGAACGAGCAGATGAAAGAAATAAGTAAAATGCCACATGACTTGGTAGAAAAGTTTATTTTACAGCACATAAGGTTGTAACCTGGACAGCCAGAGAGGGACACGTTGTACACACACAGAGCTTGGGCTTTAGACAGGTTTTGGGAAACTATCGGTATTGAAATTCACATTAAGGAGCAACAATTGGGGGCTTAAGACTTTTTATAAATAAAGAAGCAGTGGTTTCTTTTTTCTGAGTTGTACAAGTGAAGTGGATGCACAGGGGAAGTAAATGGGATTCACTGCAATTTAGGAATGGCATCCAAAGCCCTTTCTCCATCTTAGGGACCATTTTTTAAGACACCAGAGGAGGGCAAGAGTGAGGGAGAAGCAATAATCACCTTGAAAAGGCATCAGTGTGACTGAGAGTTCCTGCTTGTGCTTTAGTTGTTCACAGAGAAAGAAGCTGATCCTGTAAAAATTGCAAACCACTGCTTTAAAAATTATTGGTTGTTGGTTTCCTCCAGAGGATGTGAATGCAATCTGGGAGTTGGCCAAATCCCAGGGCAGGTCAGAGCTGACAATGTGACTCCTGGGGCTCTGCAGATCTTCCAGAAGGTGCAAAACGAGCACATAAAGCTGAGAAGGAGGTGCCTGCTGATGTTCCAGGAAAATAGGGAAGGTAAAAATCTATCCTGCATCGCTCTGTGGACACAAATATTAAACAGCAGAGTTCCCTGCTGAGAGCAGCATAAAGCTAATTAATTACAGCTCGTAGAAGAGCAGGGAGAGGGCTGGGAGAGCTCTCTGGGCTTGGGGTGCAGCTGCTGCCCTGGCTGCTTCCAACGTGCGCCTGCCTTGGGGAAGGAGGGGGAAAAGTTAATGAGGAAACAAAGCCCAAACCTTACAGGCAATTTTGGGTAGGTGTATCCTAAATTAAATCCATTCAGTAATTAAACTCCATTTAGCAGCAGGGGAGAGATCCAAGCCAGCACATTCACCCACAGCAGCAGTGGATTCATGATGTTCACCTTGTATGAATCCTGAGCTTTTAAAAAGAAGGGTTTTCATCTGAAAACTCCTCTTCTTCCAGCCCAAAACTCCAAACATGAACAAAACATGCACACGAGTCAATGGTGTGAGAAAGCATTCTAAAACAATTTTATTGGAATGATACAGGAATGGTTAATATACAGCTTAAATCCTCAATGCCTGCCTTCTACAGAGGAAAAAAAATAAGAGAGAAAGGAACAAATTCAGTTCTTGCACCCATGGAAACAGAAATACAGCACAGAGGTAACAGATTCCTGGCACCCCTAAAGTCATGCAGGAGATCTGTATCAAAACCCTCAACTTTTACACACACAACAAAGAGATTTTAGGTATTTTCAGTTTGTGTTGGTGCCTTGTTCCCCAGACAAAGGAATAATTCAGCCTGGCTCCCAGAGCCGGCTGAGGAATGCTGATACAGTTTGAACGCTCCCATATGGCAGGGGGGGACAGACGAGGGGAGTGACTTTGCTTTCTTAAACTTGGCAATTTTCTTGACTGTTGAGACAGAGATTGACCTCGTTTCTGAATGTTTTGGGTCGCTGAACTGACAGAATTTGGCAGCGACTTTTAATTACAGCTCCTCCAATATAATGGCTGTAATTCACCAAACTTGCACAGGAAACACAGCAAACTGGTGTGGGTACAGAGACTTGTGTGTCAAATCCCACTCAGTATTCCAGAGGTCCCAAAAACCTGACCAGGAGTTTAGTCACAGAGAAGGGTTAGGCCAATATTAAGAAACAAAAATCACCTCGTTCAGAAAGATGAAATTGTAGTAAACAAGAAAAATCTGATGCTGGATTTACAATGACTGAACTTCCAGCTCCAAAAGATCTTAATGTCACAGGATTGCAGTAATTCCTGATAAAGCCTATTAATAAAAAAAGCACAATTGTGTGTGTTTTCTTTAAGGTAAGGCAAAATCCATCCATCCCTCTGCCTCGTGATACTGTGGTGCTTTCATAAGCACAAACTTCAAACTGCCTCCCAGGCTCCCAGAAAGATAAATCAGGAATTAAAATATGGCCAGGAATAACAGGCTCCCTCCTGAGCACTGGGAGAACACACAGGTTAGTATTGCACGTGGTAAATTCACCAGTACAAGACACTTTGACAGAGTTGGAATTCCTGTGATAGCTTCATGATATGGCAATAACGGTGGACAAAAGAAGTTTTTTAAACCTTAAAAAGAAAAGTCTTGCTTAATTACAATAGTTTTTGCTATTGAAACATTTATTTCCTCGTTTTAAAAAATACTATATGAACCTAATGGCTACTTGATCATGCAGTGAGATGTTTAATGCTCTAAGCAGTGTGAACTGGTATTTTTGTAGAGAAATACATTAAAGGCTTTCACCCTTACACAGGTAAGGAAATGCCATTTCTGGCCGTTTTGGCTTGTTTGCAACATTGAGTCTTGCCCACAGACGTGTCATCGCTCGTGCTTAGGCAGCTGTGAGGGACTTGTGTCCATGGCCCACATCCCTTTTTGTTAGAGGAGCCCACTCGGATCACTTGAATGAGAAACACATGGGTTTGTTGGGGTTTTATCAGCTGTACAGTGTGTAACAATACAAGTCTTAAATATCCATTCTACAGAAGAACAAACACAATTTCCCAAAGCGACTACAATGGTTATACTACACGGTACCACCTACAATTCCATCTGAAACCAGGAAAGACACTGAACAATTACTGTGTCATTCAGTAACGTTTTCGAGGCAACTCAGGCACTAAATTAGTATCTGACGAGGTTTTAGATGCTGTTTAAACAGTTGGATCTCTGGGTCAAACCCAGCTGCATTATTAGTACTAAAATAGTTTCTTTAGGTTTACACAAAATGGACGAATGGCCAGGAGAGTTTAAACTAAGTGAAATCCTTCATATCTGATTGCTTCTGCCTCCTGAGCCTCTGGCTCCAGCCCAGCCCACTCCTGCTCCCCACCCGAGCTCACACCTCCACTTGGGTTCAGTTGGGTTACGTACAGTGAATGCTGCAAGCACCAATCAAACGTTAGAAATCACATCTACATTTCTTGAAGCAGAGACAGTTGGACTATTTTATAAAAAGCTGTGGAAATTCCCTTTACAGACATTTAAGGCAGTTGAAATTCACGCTTGCTGCTTGGCCAGTGCTTCAGCTTCCTGAAACAGCAAAAGAGAATGACATGTATCAGGACTTTCTCAGGATGTTCAGAAGGAACATTGCAAAACAATAACCTGCATTTTTTCAGGTGTCTTTCAGCCTTTTTAAAGTGATCACAAATGGGAACAGAATGACTAGAGAAGAAATGCAAAAGGAATTTCCTTCTGGATGGTTTCTCCAAGTGTACTTTTGACTGCAGATTAATTTAATTACCTGTTAGCAGCAACATGGCCTACAAAGAGATGAATTCCAGCCCCAGTGCCCTCAGTGCAACACCTCAGGGAGGACAGCCTGGTTTATTTGAAAGGACAAAGTTCAACATCTGCCAAACTCAACCTTTATGTAATGGAGCTGTTTGCTTTTGTGACTGCACAGAAATACTCAAGATAACAGACTTAACAACATCATGGTCACCATGAGCCAGCCCTGCTACACAAATGAAAAACAAGAAGAGAAAGGACTGAGGGGAATTCCCAAGAAGTCCCTAAGATTTTTGAGAGGGGACCCAGTGGGTGAGCCCAGCCTGCAGGAAGTGCCAGGCAGATCTCCCTTGTCCTGGAGGGGGTGGCTCAGTGTGGTTTCCCTGGCTCTCTGCCCCCATTTGCAGTGGGGTGGTGGGGGCAGCCTGGCTGAGCCCTGCTCTGCTGTGGGGTGGCACCTGCACCACTGCCCTGCCAGCACACCCTGGCTGTGGGCACAACAGGCAGGTGGAGAGTGAGGGGAACATCAAAAGGAACTACAAAGCCTGGAAAGAAGCAGGATGTTTGATACTGTCTGAAAGACAAGGGGCTCTTTGAATGGTAGGAAAGAGGAGAAAGTTCCCTTGGCTTTGTAACAACTCCATTAGCCAGTCGTGGGCTCTGCAATAGTGACACTTTGCTCTTTTGTATTTGCAAGACAAAGCACTTCTCTTCAGAACAGGCAATGGAGAGCTGGAGAGCATTCCTGGTATTTCCCTCATCCCCGGGAAGGTGGGTACAAGTAACTCGAAGAACTTTCTAACCTATTTTTCTTGAAGGTCAAACTCCGTTTCCTTGGGTGTGGCCCTGCAAGTTACTTGGGAGAGGCTCAGCTTTCCAGCTTTGACACTGTCCCTCTCCCACACTTTTCTTTATTTCTCTCTCAAGGCCCCTCACTGAGCATCCTCTCAGTCCTTAAATCCTTAAAAAAGAAGTAATTAAGCACAGCTTTTAACTCACAAAATCCTCTCCCTTTAAAATCCAAATAGGTATATGTAAGATCAATTCAGTGCCAGCCTTTCCCAGGGTTTGTAGATCCAGTTGGATTCTGAGTCCAAAGCACAAACCAAACCCTCACTGGGGTTCAGAAAAGTTACCTGGATTTTCCATGCTCACTTCTGAGCCATTCCTGTTTAGCATTAAATATCAAATCTTTGTGTTCAGAGTCAACTTCCCAAATCCCTCATAATGGCATTGAATGGAGGTTTCCTGCCAAGGTCCTCCTTCTGATCCTCACAGGCTGATCCCAGACTCCTTCCATTTTATGCAGATGCAATGCCATTCCCTACAGTTTTATATCCAAGCTGCACTCTGCTACACCATAAATGCCAATTTCAGCACTTACAAATCCATGTCTCCTCCTCAGCAGCAGGAAATCAGTCTGCACCTCCTGACTGTGGGAGGGATTCCCAAGGCCAGCCCAAGGGCAGGATGCAGGGGCTACAAGGTCACTTTGGCAAAGGTTATTTGTCATCGGCAGCTCCACGCTACACGGAAATTCAGCAGAGTCCAAGCGTGTCCTACCCCTGCTGTTTCAATTCACCTTTTCCTTAGGTGAGGACAGAGCTGGAGCACCCCTGAGGACAGTCAGGGCAGTGCCCCCCTGTGCTCTGTGCTCCTGCAGGTCGGGCAGCAGTGATGCTGACACACCTTCCGCAGACAGGTGACCTGATTTGTCATGGCAGCAGCTGCTCCCTGGGACCACTGCCCCTCCCGGGGCAAGGCACGGGCTTCCCTGCATCCCCCAGTCCCAGGGCTGCTTCCTCCCTCCCTGGCTCCAGCCTGCACACTCTGCTGTGCAGATGCTCCCAGGCTCTTCCCTGGGATTCCCAGCACTGTGGCACTGTGTGCAGTGGGCGGTGTGAACTGAGGCACCGATCCCAGGCTCTGCTCTCTGCACGAGGCAGCTTTTCCTCATCACACCATTCCCCTCAGTGCTAGAAATTAGTTTGGCCTCTAAAACTGCTTCAGTCTGGCCCACAACCTGCAAGTCTCACTGCTGATGGGTCACCATCCACCCTTAAAATTAGGTCTCTTGGTGATGTGCACAGCACGACCTTCGACTCTATGTGAGTAGAGCTGAAAGGAAGTGGCGTGTTTATCCACTGGAACAAGGAAGCTGGAAGTGACCTGGAGGATCCTGCTGCTGTCAAGTGAAACGTATAAAGCAGACTTGTCCTATCCTATCAAAATCAAAAGGAGAATTCCAGCCCACTGCATCTGCAAAGCAGCAGCCCAGTTTGTATTTAGCAAAGGAAAACAAGCTTTGGATAATAAGCTGGAGGAAAAAAATTACTCTGAGGCAAGACCATGTTATTTCAGAAACAGCAACTCTGGTTTCCAGGGATTTTTCTAGTACAGAAATCTCCTCAAAACTTCACATAAATTTTTTCACTGAATTGACAACATTCTCTGATTTTGTGACAATTTTTTTCATCTAGATTTCTTATGCATTTTTCAGTGCAAATATGAACTCCTTTTTTGAAGCTGAAGCCTGAAAGCCTCTGGAGACTGAGGATCTCACAGACTGATTGGGGCAAGCACAGCACACGTAACACACCCTCCTAAGAGCCAAGAAGGAGGTGTGATGCAGGCAGGGGTTCCCTGGGAGGAAGGGGCTCACCTACCTTTGAACCAGGGGGTGCAGTCAAGCCTAGAAACGCATAAACCGCGTTGTTCTCCCGCGCCTCGAAGAAAGCCTCGTAGTCCTTCGCCGTGGAGTCAGGGAGGGGAGCAAAACACAGAGGAAGGGATTGTCAGAAAGGATCTCAGCTCAGCTTGGGGTGTCACCCAACCCACACCGACTGCTGAATGCAAAAGGCAGTGTCACCTCAGGTATTTGTCATTAGCACTGACACCACACCAGCTGTTCTGGCTGCAAAGGGACAAGCTGGGAATTTCACTCTCTGTCCCAACAAGATAAAAGTTCAACTGCAACCTTTACACTCACAGGACACCTTTCCCATCACGTTTCCCACTCAGGATTAGTCAGTGCAAGGGAAGGCAAAGGGGTGGCACTGTTCACTGTACTCACAGTGCACTATAGGTGCCCTAAACACACACAGAGGGAAATTAAGGTAAAAACAATCAAATAACAGAAGAAATACCAAAGCCCAACCAAAGGAAGGCAGGGGGTTTGTGCAAGCCCACTGTTCTCCAAGTTACCACAGAATTCCCTCACTGACTTCTGAACTCAGCATAGATCTGTCCTATGACTTTTGGGCTCTCCCTTTTTAACTGAAGCACAGCACCAGCGTCCTCCAGCTTTCCTGGGAAATGTTTGGCTGCAGGAGTCCTGGCTGGGGAGCCCAAGGCAAGGCAGCAGCTCAGTCTCAGCCTGGAGTCAGGGAGAGAGCTGCTGTTCAAGGCACACAGCTCTGGACTTGTGGCTGTTTGCTGGAGAAATGCCTAAGAAACAGCAAACACTGTGTGAAAACAGCAGAGAGGGGCAGCTCTAAGGGGGGCTGCTGCAGCTGGAACAGAGCAAAGTACAAGGACCAGAAAATTCCAGCTGCCTGGAGATCAGGGATGGAAAATTATTGCTGGATTTGCACACGCAGCATTTGGGTACCAGTTTGATAAAAATGTGGATGATTATGGCAAATCCTCCCTGAAGCCCTTCGGTTGACAGGACTGGGGCTGCTTGATAACAAAGGGCTTGTTTATCTTGCTGGTGCATGGCCTGTGAGCCTGCTCCACTGCATCTCCCAGGGAAGGAATTCCTGGGAGCGAGGAGCAGGGCTCCTGCCAGCCTGCACAGCATCTGCACTCCCAGCCCCTCTGCTGTGCACGGGCCAGGAAAGTCAATTTGCTCTTTCCTCTGCCAGTTGTGCTGCATCAGATGGAACAAACAGGGAAGTTCATGCTTGAGAGGCATCAGATAAAGACAGAAAAAGGTTCAAATTCTGGGCACAGAATTAACTTTTACCTCCCTGGAAGCTGAACTGTAGCAACCCGAATCCAGCAACACAAACTGACCAAACCTCAAAAGTTCCAAGTGACACCAAGCCAAATTTTGGGGATGAAATAAGCCCATAGGAAGAACTGGTGTGAAGCACCTCTACCCTCCCCAAAATTCCTGCATTCAGAACTGTCATGGGGTGCAGCTGGAGGGTGCATAAGAAGCATCTCTGCTAACATTTGTCCTCACATTTGTCACTCCAAACCAACCTTTTTCCATGTCACAGCCACAGTCAGTAAATTTTGAGAGCTGAGTGGTACAATAGCTCTCTGCAGACATTGTTTCAAGTTCTGCTTCTATTACAAGCAAGAAGAAATCCTGGCACAATGAGAGTAATTTCTTTCAGTAGGCACAGAATCGCTTCACAAAGGTCCAGCACTGGCAGGTTCTGACTTTACAGACTTTGCAGGTCAGAACCAGACTTCAAAAGGACCAGAGGAATGCACACTGTGAGCTCTGTTCAGAGCATATTAAGTTTTAAAAATAAAACTAACAGTTAATCTAATAATCATTCAAGCATGGCCTGCTGAGTACAAATACTGCAGGGCAACTTACTTTTGATCAAGCATTAAAATAATTACCAGTAGGATTTGTGTTTGCAACATGAGTTTTAATCTGTCTGAGGCACTGCAGTAAGTGGACCACAGCAGCACACAGAGCTGATCCCAAGAAGAAAACCGATTTATGATCATGGCAGACATGACTTCGTATGACCTGGGATCCACACCTGGACAGAACACATCTCTGAACTTGCTACAGGATGTAAGGTTGCTGAAACAGGGCGAGTTTCCATGAGGTGTTAGTTCACAATCATGAAAATTAAAAAACCCCATGAATGCTGAGAGCCATAAGAGCAGAAAAAACCCACAGGGAAGAAAAATTATATCTACACTGCAAGGTGGCATCTGAATAGGAGGTCCAAATTTTACCCTCTCCTGTGGTGGCTCTGGAATATTCAAGAATCAATTACTATTAAAAGCCCAGGAGGAGGGGAATTGTCTGACACCTTCCACGCCCTTCCCAGAGGTCCAGCTGGCCCAGGCCTGCCTCGCAGGTCACGCAGCGGAGCCCAGGCTGTGGCAGTGAGGAAGAGGAGCAGGATGGGCACAGGGGGACAGTGAGGAGGGGCAGGGGGTGGGCAGGGAGCCCGGGAGCCTCACCCCGAGGTAGCGGCTGTCGTTGAAGAGCCGGGGGGGCAGGGGGTTCCCGCTGGCCGGCCGGCTGGCCTCGGGCACGTTCTCCCGCATCCATTTCCGGTTCTCCTCGTTGGCAGCGATGTCCTTCTCCTCAAATTCTATCTTGTTGGCTTCCAAGAAGCCTAACACATCTTGTTGCTGCTTTTTAATCTGTCACAAAAGAGGGACAGGGGGAGAGAAGGCAAACAAAATCAGTCAAACCATCTTTGCTGCAGTTGCAGGGTGCGATGCAGAGACCAGGGGTGTGAAACAGGTTGTGGTAAGGGAATTTTTAGAATCGAAAAGTATCTCCTGAAGAGTCAAATCTGAGCCTTGACTTGGCTCCTCCGTAACTGAACAGGCTGAAGCCTAAGGACGCTGTCCCTCTGTGACCCTGGAAGGTGCCCCCAGGAGCAGAGGTGTGAGCAGGGCCCTGCAGAGGCTGCGCTGCCCGGGTGTTACAGTTCACTCGGGCAGTGTTGTTTTCACAGGTGCAGTGCAGTTTGTTGAGGCACAGTTGAGGCACAACCTGCTTCCTTTAGCACAGGCTGAGCCCCCCCCCCCAGAGACCAGGATTTTGTCCACCCAGATATCTCACCAAGTCCATTAACTCGAAGATCCCACAGCAATTTTGGCTCATGTTTCTTTGGACAAAACTCCCTCTTCCACTGTGTTCAGGGTGTCAGCAGCAGCAGCTATGACCTCTGGAGAGCTGTGGTCCCTTGTCCCCCAATCCCACTGGTGTCAGGGAGCCTGGCTGAGGTCCCACACCTGATGCTGCCCATCCTTGTGCACTCACACAGCATCCAAGGGAAAAGCAGGATCTGTGCAGCAAACACCGTGCTGGCCTTGCACAGGGAAGGTGGGTTTTGTTACTGTCATTCTGAATTCCTGACTTCCTGACACAGCGATGTTCTGCTTATGCTCTGCTCTCCCTCTGCATGGCTATACCATCATAAAGGAAATTATAACCATGCGTATCCTGGCAAACAATGAAAAAACGGGATATAATGGGAAACCCATTCTCTTCAAATTACTCCCTTCACTACAAAACCAATCCAAGGCCTGGCTTTAATCTAACGAGCCCTGAGCCACAAGAGCAGCGTTTCATCCAGATGTTGCACTGGTGCTAATTCAGGTCAGCCCCAGCTCCCGGAGCAGCCGCTCCATATACGGCCACGGGAAAACACGGAGCAGCGCCGGGGTCAGGGCACAGCCAGCCCGGAGCCAAATATGGTGCTGAGCCCCGGCCACACAGCACCCACGGCACCCATCCGGAGTGGGAACAGGGGGGCTGAACCCACACCCACAGCACCCATCCGGAGTGGGAACAGGGGGGCTGA
>JAWWMO010000155.1:1263674-1276318 GCA_035047845.1 Dendrocincla fuliginosa | reverse complement strand
TGTGGGAATTAACAAAATGGAGCATTTTCCAACACATCAACAAGCTGTTCTCAGCCACTGCATCCCTGCAGCCCAAGAACACTATTCCAGATGCTGCCCATGCCTTGCAGCCATGACCTGGGGCCACTTTGCAACCCTCCCCCTTCTCTTCCGAGTTTTGTGGATCTCTCCTCTTGTCACTGTGGTATCTGCCTGGGGTTTCTTTTCTAAACCACAAGCGTCCTTCTGCCTCAGTGCAAGCCAGCATCTGCTTACCCCAGCCAGAAACTAAGTCCACACTGCGTTTCATTTTTTCAAAGTTCGAGTCCCCCAGCTGTTTATTTGCTGTAGGATGGAGCATTCCAGGCCTGGGCAAGCAGCCAAAATAGTCTCATTCTCCTGATGTTCTCCAGTCTCAGCCTAAAGCTCGATGCCTGGCAGTGGGAGGTGATGGGGATCCCAACACCTTCCAGGCCTAACTTTGCTCACTAATCATTCTATGGAAGATGCAGATACCTGCCCAGCTTCTCCTCAGTTTAAACAGTTTAAGGTGTAAATTCCTGGGAAGAACATTCCCCAAGTCAGCTGTATGGATTTATTTTGATCTTTCCACAGCATGCACAACAAACCTCAGTCCTCTGGGGGTGAAGGGAGGCTCTCCCAGTGACCTCCTGGTACATTGCAATGTGATGGAAGGGAACAGGAATTTACAGCAAGATTGCTCAAGCACGAAGGTTCCATGGACTGAGCCACCAGAACCGTGGGACTCGTTCACCTGCACCACAGGGTGGAATTTCCAGTACTTAAGCAGGATTATCAGGTCACTCACAAGGAAATTTGCAAACCTGACCCTTTGTATTTCTAGTCACATATACTGTATTTCCTGGCTAGGGAAAAAGCCCAAATATCTACTGTCCATAAATCAGCCTCACTTGAACTTCATTTCTATCCATGTCCAGTGGGAATGTTTTGGGATATATTTTTAATCCATTCATGGAGTTATTCTGTTCCTCTCTCGCTCTGCCAGTTGTTCTGCAGCTGCTGCTCTGGCCAAATACATTTGCAACATGTGCACAGGAATGTCTTTGATAAGCAGCACTAAGTATTTCCTAAGGAATAAAATCTTGTCCTGCTGTAGTCCATGGCAAAACTCCCAGTGACATAAACACAGCCAGAGGCTGATCCCATGAGGTGAATACAGATGTGCTGTTTAAACCTGCCTGGAAACGACTATTCTCATAAAACTGTGAGTTTCTGTGAAAAATATGATTATTTTTCCCACAGGCTTCCTTTCTGCTGTTTCCACCAAGCTGTTCCAGTTGACTCTGAGCTATGTCTAAGGCAGGAGGGGTGTCTGATACACCTCCCCAAACACTTTGGGGCACAGTGCACTTCACTATGTAAAACACAACACCTAAGGCAAGGCTTCCCTGTGCAAGGTCTCACTCATTGTGCAGACCCGGGGATTTCAGTGTTTATCTCCCCACAGAAAGCTCTGAGCACATACTGAATGACAAATGCCTCACACAGCATTTCTCACAGCTGCATCCTCAGCTTCTGCTTCCCCCAAACTCTGGTTTTATGAGGAAAAGGTTCTTCCCCAGAGGGTGGTGGGCACTGACCAGGCTCCCCAGGGCAGTGGGCACAGCACCAAAGCTGCCACAGCTCCAGGGGTGTTTGGACAACACTCTCAGGGGCAGGGTGGGATTTTTGGGTGTCTTGGGCAGGGCCAGGGGTTGGACTTGGATGATCCTTGAGGGTCCCTTCCAACTCAGGAGATTCTTTGATTCTGAGATAAAAGAGATGAACACAGATAGAAGTTCCTCTCAAATCTACTATCTCTCAGAGCCCCTCACAGATTTCAGTCAAGTTGAAAATCAGAGATAGAACCTGTGTAGATTTCTGAAGAAATTTCTGGTTACACAAAAATGCCCAGAGTCTTCTAATACCTCTGCAATTGCAGGTCTCTAAAATAACCCCCAAATTACAACCAAATTAATACATTCCAAACACGCACATACATTCCTTTCCACCAAACATTTTTCCTGGACAACATGGCCTTAATTTTTTAAATGCAAACTGTTAACATAATTTTGGGAGCAGAGCCAATTTCATCCAAGAACAGAAGAAAGCTTTATTGGGTTGGATCCAACACTTGTCTCCCCCAGTATCCTGCCTCCCCTTGTCACAGATCCCAGGGAAGAGCATGCCAGCAGACTGAGCACAGAGGGCTACACCACATGCTTTCTTCCCAGACTCCAATAATCCACAGTTTGGAGTCAGAGGTGTAGTAATTATGCTTAATAGCCCTTAACAGACTTTCCCCTTAATTTGTCTCAGTGCTTCCTGAGCCCATGGACTGTCTGCTCCACACCACATCCTTGGACAGGAAGCTTCTCCATTAAATCCATGTTGGCAAACAAAGTGTTTCATTTATTCTGAATCTGCCACCTGCCACTCTCACTTGCTCTCCCCCAGTTGTTCTATTGGGAGAGTTACAAATAATCCTTTCCGTTTGTTCTCCCATGCCTGACATGTTACCACATTTCAGACTTTTTCAGCTTTTTCTTCACCAACTGCAGCATTCACAGAATCATGGAATAGTTTGGGTTGGACAGGACCTTGAAGCCCACCCAGTGCCACCCCCTGCCATGGGCAGGGACACCTTCCACCAGCCCAGGGTGCTCCAAGCCCCGTCCAACCTGGCCTTGGACACGTCCAGAGATGGGGCAGCCACAGCTTCTACCTTACTATCCCACAAATTCTACCTAATTTGGTTGTTCTTCCCACAGCGATCACCTCACGCTACTTTCTTCTCTTTTCTCACTTTTTCAGACCATTTAAAAACAATTCCAGTCTACTAAAAGATACAGATTCACCACACATTTATACAGTGGTTTGGGTTTTTTTTCTTTTGCCCTTTTCCATCCTAAGAATTCCCGATATTTTGCTTGCTTTTTATGGTCCCAAATATGATATTTTTGTAGAATTACCTAGTGCCGCTCTCAGACCTCTCTGCTAAACATCATTTTAGCAGAGTTTAAACCTGATTCTCGCACAGGATGGTGATTGTTTCTTCCCAGTTTCCCAAGTGGACCAGCTACAGCTGGCTGTTCTGGCACTGGGATTGCTTAGAGTTCTGTGGGCACCTCCTTGTAACTTCTGCATATTGCAAAAGCAGGCCATGTATTTCCAAATCTTGATTGCTATCTGTTTTATGCAACTGATGTGTAATTAATTATATAACTCAAAATAAATAACCCTTTCCTCTTATCCCACAGCACTTTCTTTACGAGGAAAAGATTTTTAACCTGGCCAAAGCTTGTCCAAAACTTTCTGAAGTCCAGGCATTCCCTTCGAAGGGATCACCCTTATTCCTGTGCTCCAGGCAGCTCAGGTGTGAGGCACAGCCTCCTCCTCTGACAGTGCACTGATTCTCCTCCCTGCTCTGTCTCTGTCCAAGCATCTGCTGGGAAAAAGCCTAACAAAGAATAACATCCATTTGTCCATCAGCAAAAGCCAGCTCACAGATTCCCCATGGCCCTGAGCCCCTGGTTTAACCCCAGCTGCCCCTGGCTCCTCTCTTCACTCCCACACCCCAGCAGCCACTCAACAGGTAACACTTCAAATTTTACACTCCAGTGCCTTTAGAATTTCCAGAGACACTGATTCGTGCACAGGAACAGCTCCAGTAACACTGAACTTCAGTTAATTACAGAAATAAATCACCACATCCACATTTCATGAGGGAAATAAGTCCAGGAAGGAGTCCTAAGTCAGGATGTGAAGACAACTTCAGCTGTATCTGGACAGCACTAACCTCAGTCAGGCCAGTTTGATGCTGACCCTTCAACTTTTCTTCTGGTGCCTTAAAGCTCAGTCTCACTCCCTCTCCTGCCTCCTGAATTTTGGAAAACAGCCTTAACAGTGAGCTGGAGGTGCTGTCCTGGGAAGGACCTGCTTCTGGATTGAGGCTTTCTTCTGGGACAAGTAACAGTGGATAAGCATTACAATTAAAACTCTTTCAGGCTTGATTAAATATCTGACCAACAAAAGCACTTTAAATTTAATCATAAACCAAAGGTCTCCCCTGAATACAGCTGAGGTTAAACAAATGGCATTAACACCAAATGTTCATGTTTGAGCAGAAACATTCTTGAATAGAGTATTGATATGAGTTGGGGATTTGGTTCAGGTTTCCAGCTCTGAGCAGTGCCAGGGACTGAGATCAGCAGTTCCAGGGCTGGGAGCACAAAGAACAGGGACATAAGGCAGAGCTCACCTCCCTTGGCTACGGCAACAATGCATCCTTGGCTCTTTTTTTTAACTTAGAGGGGAATATTTTAGTTCTGTTTTGAGCTTGAACAGCTGAATTCTATCAATGTTTGTGTAGCACCATTTGCCTGCTCTCTCCCCAGCTCCTTCTTTTGTGGGAGGAGTAAGAATAACCTTGCAGGGACTCTTGGTTTTGGCACCCTCTGCTTGTTACGCACATGCCAATTCACTGACTTCTATAGGAATTTTCTGCATGTAACTTTATTGCCTCAGGACAAGCAAAGTTCCCTGCTCAACTTTATAAATATTTATTTCAAACCCCCAAGTGCCCAGCCCTGACATGACACTGTGTGGATCATACCTCAGAGTGTGCTGCAGTTCAGAGTTCACGCCAAGCTGGCCCAAGCTGACAGCATCCAGCTTCCCCCAAAAACCTGTCTTTTCTCCCCAGAGAAAATGATCCTGATGCACCACCTCAGAACAAACACTGTCCAGCCTGCATATACAATCTATAGAAATTCTCAGCAAACAGCCTTTCCCAGTCTTAACTGCAGAGTTTAATTTCCCATGTTTCTCCTGCTGTCGGAAAACTGGTTTTATTTAAGCCCAGTAGAATGTTTTTTTATTTTGATATATTAAAACTATTGCAACAACTGCAGCCAATTTAATCTCTGGCTCCATTAAAAATTTGAATGCAATATTTTAAGAAAAATATTTGACTTATCTAGAGTTTGGAACAATGACTTACCAAAAAACAACCCAGGAGGAGGATGGAACACATCCAGGCTCGATCTGCATTACAGATTTTGTCTTCCACCCCAAGAGCTCTAATTGAGAACAATTCCTACCATTTTATTGAGAGGAATTCAGTTTGGTGAACACAGGGACAAAAAAGTCCTTCTCACATATTATGTTTCCACAACAGAGGGGTTTAAAATAATACCAAGCTAACACATCAGTTTTCCCCCATGGTTTACTAACTGCACAAGCCGAGTATCACAGAAACCTACACACACTGCGAGGCTGTTTTTGGAACTACTGGCACAGCTTATTTTGCCCACAATATGTGAGTTTACCTAAACTTGCATCATATTACACGACTGTTTACCAAAGATTCCTATCAGTGTTTTCTCTTCACATGAGCTGCCCTGAGAGGCAGCTGAAGGAAGTTCATGAGCAGCTCCTTGTCTCTTGCTGCTGCTGCTGCTGCTGCTGCTGCTGCTCGGGGCTTCTGTGGTGACCAGTGTGACCACACACCCATCCAGGCTGGGACAGCAGCTGGGACCTTGAACGTGGCAGCAGAGCAGGGCACACCTGTGGCACACACTGGCGACAGCTGGATGCACAGACACCCTGATGTCTGCCCTCAGAGCCACCTCCTGCCATGGCCCAGCACTGCACCTGGACTTGCAGATCTTCGAGGTCTGTTCCCCCCTGAGTGATTCTCTGATGCCATGAAACCTCACAGCAGCCAAGCAGCACAAACACAAAGCACACAGACTCTGCTCCTTCCAGCTTAGGGTGGCAATATTTGCATGTACTGTGATAACCTGAGGAAAAAGGCCCTCGAGGGGTCTCAATGCAAGATAAAATTTTTTATACAATCTCCATCTCTCTGTGGATTACTTCCCTGGGATTCACACTTCAGAAGGATGAAGCGGCTTTGCCAGCCCTCCCAAAGCCCTGAGTTGTTGCACAGGGACAAGAGCTGGTGGTTACACACAGCTCATTTCCAGCTGCTCCTCTCCAGAGCTGTTCTGCCCCAGAATGCTCTAGGAAGCACTTGCCACTGGCTGTGTAACCCCAGCAGCACCAGCAAGTCCTCCAGTGCCTTGCTGGGTTATGAGGGAAAAGAGAAGAGTAATTGTGAGCAAATGTTCACTCCCCTGACCACAGGCCACTTTCTTCTTCATTTCCTGGTGGGTGGGGAGAAGACCTAGATCCTTTCCCAAGCAAGAAAACAATACAAGAAAAACATGAACCCCCCACATCCTTAACTCTGTGAATGAAAAAATAAACTGAAATTTCCTTTCCTCTCTCAAACCAGCAGCGAGCCTGTGTAACATGGCACTCTGACTCTGGAGATCATGCCTTCTTCTTGCCGTGTCTGCGGTCACAGGAGGAGGCGAGGAAGGAAAACCACCCACGCAGCCATCTAAACAAGGGAGGGGAGAGAGCCTGGAGAGATGGAAACATCCTAAAGATCACAAAGATGAAGTGCCTGGCTCTGAGGGGCGTCTGGACACCAGAGGTTTCATGTGGCAGGTCCCACAGCACTGGCAGTGGCACAGGGGAGAGCTCAGCCCACCGTCTGTAGTGCTGGCCCCTCACTTCCACAGCCTCCAGTTTCCTCACCCACACTCCTGGTGGGGATGGTGGATGAACAAACACAGTTCTCTTGGACAAAGTCCGTAGTCAAGACCGGTGCAGTTGTTGGCAACAAATGCACACTCGTAAGACCGAGGAGAATTTAAACAGCTGGCTCCCTTCCACGTGAGATCAATAAAACTGGCAATCCAGCTGCCTCCAGGAAGAAAGGCATTCTGGTGCTGCAGGAAGGCTGGGCAATCTCTTACTCAAACCCCAACAAAATGCCAAAATCCTATGGAGAAAATCACACACTGGACTTGTGCCATTCAGATTCTTCCCTCCCTGTATTCTTTTCTTTCAGGAGCAAGAGTCTAATGACTTGTTAGGCCTTCTCTCCTTTTGCCTCTTGAAGGATTTGCACAGAAGTCTGCAGTGAAACCCCTCTCACAGACTGCACAGTCCCTCCTCCTGCAATGCTTGAGCATTTCCAAATGCAGCATTTGCATCTGTCATTTACATCCATGGCCTGCAACAGTGGCTCAGACTAAGGAACACCCTTCACTTGACTGTACATCCCCCAGGAAGCCTCCTGGCCAGAAGCTCCACATGCATATTCCCACAGGGGTGTCCTCACCTCATCTTCAGTGCCTGGGCACCACTGCCCAGCCCACAACTCACCGGTACAACATCCATGCTGAGAAAGATTAAAGAGGAGGGGCAGCTGCCCATGCAAGACTTCCCAACCCAGCAGGAAACTGGTGCTGTAACTATTGCATCATGGGGTGAAATTCAAACAGGAGGCCAGACAGCACATACTTCACCAGAAATCCCTTGAAACACACGCATAAAATACCTTTGCTTAGACATGAGCTTCACACAGTACTTTTTCCTCACTGATACGTCCTAGTGAACATAAACATCATGGAGAACAGTTCCTCGGGGCAACATTTTATATATTGTGATGCAGCAAATTATACCACATAACAAAGCACGACTTTGCCAATAACAGACCACAAAATCTGGGCACCTTCCAAGACTCACAGCCCCAGGGTGTGAGGTGTGAAGCAATCCCAACTCTTCTCCCTTCAGTGGGAGAAGATGCTTTCCAGTCTCACAAAAGCTTCTCCAGCTTACAAAACAGGGCAGGAAGGAGGAGATCTGATGCTTGTTTCTGGTGTGCTTCTACTCCGGCAAATTAGCCTTTTAAACCCCAAATTAACACAGTGCTGGGCGTCACTGACAGTCCAAAGCTGACTTAGCAGGAGCGAGAGCCCTTCCAGGGCTGATGTTACCCAGTTCAGTTCATTTTGCTGCAAACAGCCTTGTCTCTGTTCCATCTCTCTGCAGCAGCCTCCTCTGATGTGGATTTTCCATTCCTGGAGTGGGTTATTTCAAATGCAACACCCAGAAAGGCTCCCCTGGACCTCCAAGCAAAGCCGGTCTCACCAACAGCTGAAGGCCCACAAAAATGACTCGTTCCCATGAAGCACATTTCCCTGCAAAGAGGTGCCTCTCTGTCTTACTTTAGGTTGAAACATCGATTAAAATTCTTATACTGGAAAGAAAACATCACCCAGTGAGGTGCTCGGCTGGTCCCTGCCAACAGAAACACCCTCAGCGCGCAGAGGAAACCGAGAATGTGCAAGTCCTGCTCACTACCACAACATCACTTGAGCTGCTCCAGTTTTAGACACAGGCATGACTATGTCAAAAAATATATATACGTATATACACATGTCATAAAACTGGCAATTATGTGCACGTTATGCTCCAATTCCCCAAAAACAGACTACACCAACGCTATATTCAAATTCCACAGTCGGGGATGCACAAAGGAGCCTAAAAGGCAGCAGTTAGTCAGGCTGCAGCCTTGTAACGTGCACAACCCACACAAGGACGAGGCAGCACCACGGAAACTGCTAAGCTAATAATTAAAAACTTAATTTAAAACTGGGAAAACACAGTCAGGATTGAGATGAGTGGTTGCACTCCTGGAGCTCAGTATCACCACACAGACAGAAATCAATAGGTGCCATGAAGAGGGCACTGATAAAAATCTATAGCAACTGAAGCAGTCAACTTGAAACCTATTAACAGCTGCATTAGAAAGAGAGAATTACTTTTTCAATCTGCTAATGACTGCTGCTTTCCTTCCAGAGGATCGTTTTGTATGAACCCCGCAAAATGCCTTTGGATCCCTTTTGTGAAACTCGAGATTTGAAGACCCTGTCCAGAGCAGCATCTGCTTTTCACCAGCACAGCAAGATTAGCAGAGATGACCCGGGAGGGAGGGAGGGACAGCAGGGACACCTGAAGCACACTGCTCCTGTGCCATCTGCACCCCATCCCCACAAGCTTACCAGCTGGTATTTGATCTGCTGGAGATCATTGATAAGTGGCTGCCCTCAGAGAAGGAGAATTCAGTGATGGTTTATCTTCTGCACATCACGGTCCTCCCAAAAGTTTGGGGACCTGCACCTGAAGCGGAGCCTAACAGCGACAGGGAAAGGTCATCACACAGACAGGGCTCAGCCTCTTTATCTCCTCGCAGTAAAAGTCACTGATCATTAACTGCAAGAGCTGGCATTTCTGAGTCTCTGGCATTTTGTAGCGCTCCAGCACATCCCTACCAAGTGCGACCAAACCCCCTGGATTTCAGCCCTGGAGCATCTCTCACAGATCAAACAGAAACCACACGACCATGAGGACACTGAGCTACACCCGAACGTAGGCAAACCCCCCAGTATTTCTGCCCATTTCTTATTTTCCACTGAAAACCACAGCCCGATCTCTGCCTACAACACACCGGGGCCACGAGCAGCGAACCCGGCACTCCCACACGGCGAGAACCGGCAGCTCCTGGGACAGCGGCCACACGGCCAACACCACCCACCACCCACGGGGAGCCAACCCACCCCATCCCGGCCGAACGACGGGCCACACACTGAGAACTGAACTTGGAGAACCACGGCATAGGCAGCGCTGGGAGCAGGGGCAGCTCCGGACCAGGGGCAGCGCCGGGAGCGCGGGGTGCGGAGGCCGGGGCGGTGCCCCCCGTGTCGCTTACCGCCGTGGAGCCGGAGGAGGAGGCGATGTAGACCTTGATGACCATGCTGGGAGCGGCGGGACGCGGAGCCGGGCGGGCCGTGGGTGTGTGAGGGCGGCTGGCGGGGCGCGGGCTGGCGCTGGGGAGGGAGGCAGGCAGGGAGGGACGGAGGGAGGCGGCGGGAGAGCTCGCCCCGCCTCGCCCCGCGGCCGCCGCCGCCCGAGCCCGGAAGGGCGGAAGATGGTTTTTAGGGGGGAAATAAATACATAAATGAATAAATGAACGGGGGGGTGGGAGTGGGGAGAGANNNTGCCGCGGGGAGGGCCGGGCAGAGCCGCGGGCAGAGCCGGGCAGAGCCGCGGGCAGAGCCGGGCATTGCCGCGGGGAGAGCCGGGCATTGCCGCGGGGAGAGCCGGGCAGAGCCGCGGGCAGAGCCGGGCATTGCCGCGGGGAGAGCCGGGCAGAGCCGCGGCGGGCACGGGGCACAGAGCGCAGGGAGCCAGCGGGCGCTACGCTCGGGTCCACGGCCCCTCGTGGTCGCTCCCCTCGTGGCTGTGCCACCCTCAGGTCCTGGTCCCCTCAGATCCCCCTCAGGTCCCGTTCCCCTCATGGCTCTTCTCCTCAGGGCTGCTCCCCTCAGGGCCAACTCTCCCCATGGCTGCTCCCCTCATGGTCGCTCCCCTCACGGCTCTTCCCCTCAGATCACCCTCAGATCCCCCTCAGGTCCCGCTCCCCTCATGGCTCTTCCCCTCAGATCCCCCTCAGGTCCCGCTCCCCTCATGGCCGTGCTGGCTCCTTGGCCTCACATCTGGAAGGGTGGCACAAGGAGACAGGGGTAGGTAGATGGTCCAGCGAGATTATATTTAGACTTAAGAATTCCCTTTTAAAATTTATTTCCAGCGTCGAAGGGACTGCCCGAGGGATGTGCCGGCCCATGACAAAAGGACACGCGGTATCCAGTGGAGTTCTTTGCATTCCCATCATTATTGTAAAGTATCTTCCACACAAATAAAGTAGCAAAAAACCCACATTTTTAATTGCTATAGGCATGGTGACATGTTATTTAGGGACATTTATATCCCACACCTGTCTCCCACTTGCCCCTGCTACTCCACGTATTACCTTATATATTTTATTATCTGTTCTGAAAACAGCTTCACAGAAAATGGAAAATACTCCAGCTGATAAGCACAAGAAGCTGCAATTTTGCCACCTACAAGCTAAGATGAAAGAAAGGTATTTGTTCTGCTCTTGGCAAGAAAACAGCTAGGTATTTCTGAAATGAGTTTTCCAAACAAGCCTTCCTGTGTCAAATTATAAGGGATTAAAAAAAAATTGAACTAAAAAGTATTGAACTAGATCAACTATATTTGTTTTATTAATTTGACAATAGTAAAGAACTATTTTGAGGATGGCATAGCTAGATTTTATACTAATTATGATATATAGTCTTTGAGCCTGTCATGAGTTTTATGTTTGAAAAAGCAATAAACCAAAATTCCTTTAGGATGATGGTACATGATAAAAATTCCACAGTTCAAGGAATTTCAAAATTTAATAACATAAATGATGTACTTTTGAATCTCTTTAAAACAAACCCCGTGAAGTCCAGGAGATTAAAATTCCTCAAGGAAGTGTGTAACCTGATTCATGGCAGGGAGAAACCACAGCTTATCAGAAAGCAGAAAAATGCAGGTGGAGAACAGGAGGAGGGAGGATCACTTGGACTTTGGGCTGCCCTGGCACACTGGCAGCTCTCCTCTCTGTGGAGGGTTGGAATCAGGTTGGAATCACCTGGAGAGAGCTGCACCTCCTCTTTCCACCACCTAAAAACCCCTGGTATAATCATTACTCTCAAATGTGCACTTTAGGAGGCATTTTATCTTCATGAAATGAGATTTATTAAGTTAAGAGCAATACACGCATCGGGTATCATTGAAACTGCTTGGTTTTCTTGACTCATAAAAGTAAATTTTCTACTTTATTGGCAGAAAAGTGCAATGTTTTCTATTCCCAGACTACTCCTGTAAAATCCAGGGTGGTGATTTTGTTTTTGCTACTAAACACTTGTGAGGTTGTGAATTACTCTTTGCAAGGTAGACCAAAACTTCAATCAAAATGAATAAATTTTAGGTGCTCCCCAAAGGAGCCCAAGGGATTGGCCATGCTGGAATCATCCAAGGGTTTCTGGTTAAAACGTTGTCAGTAATGGCAAAGATCCACTTGCTTTTCTTTAGAGCACAGGCAGGGATGGAGCCTCCTGAGTGCGGACAAATTAAGCTGCTTTAAAACAAGAATGGTAGGAGAAACTCACTGTGAAAGATATTCCAGTAATCAACTGCAAAATCCCTCTTGCCCAAAAGGTCAGGAAGCACGTGCTCCACATGTTCCATGGCTGCTTTGTAACCACGGAGGGAATTACATCCCGAGCCCACCTATGAGTAACATGAGGCTGTGCCAGGGGCCGCTCTTGGATCGTGCCCGTGCCAGAGCTGATGAGCTGGATCTGCGTGAAACGGAGAAGGTGTGATGGGTAAGGGATGTCAGCTCAGCACTCAGTAGGAAATAAGAAATCCATCCTTCATTCCCAATCCCAGCCTGGCAGTAATTGCAGCCAGAAGGCAAACCGTGCCTCCTTCACCCCTGCTCTGCCAGAGCCGTGTCCTGCTGCATCCAGGGGGGCTGGAAACTCTGCTCCCCTGCTCCAAAGAGTTTGTGGGAAGGGGTTGGGAAGCTCATCTCATTTGGAACCTGAGAAAGGCCAGGTTTCCTTGATTTGTGTGTCACTGCGGAAGGTGCAGGGCAGTTGGTGGCATGAGGAAGTTACTGACAAAGGACAGAGCAGGGACTGTGTTACTGCTGCTCGTTACCTGTACGATGGAACTAATGAGTGACATTACAGTGCAGAGCCCTGGCTCAGCTCCCCCAAATCCAGCTCAGCCCCCCCAGTCCCATCTCGTCGCTGCCAGTCCCATCTCATCCCCCAGTCCCATTGCATCCCCCCCAGCCCCATCTCATCTCCCCCAGTCCCATC
>JAWWMO010000155.1:1213941-1229635 GCA_035047845.1 Dendrocincla fuliginosa | reverse complement strand
TCTGTGCTGTGAGGTGCCCACTGTGCTGTGATGGGCCCACGGAGGGCTGTGATGTGCCCACGGAGGGCTGTGAGGTGCCCACTGTGCTGTGAGGTGCCCACGGAGGGCTGTGAGGTGCCCACTGTGCTGTGAGGTGCCCATGGAGGGCCGTGAGGTGCCCACTGTGCTGTGAGGTGCCCATGGAGGGCCGTGAGGTGCCCACTGTGCTGTGAGGTGCCCACGGAGGGCTGTGAGGTGCCCACTGGGCTGTGGTACCCGCGAGCAGTGCTGTATCCTCACTGGGAGGCACAGCACGGTGGGGATTGAATTCCCTCACAGCTCTTGCTCGGACTCCCCCGTGCCTTCCCGAGCCGTGGTTCCCACTTCAGCACTGCTGCAGGAGCTCAGGTGTGCACAGGAGAGCTCCCTGTGTCCACATCTGGGGCCGCTGCCTTTCCCTTCCCCTTCCCCTTCCCGAGGCGTATTCGGAATTTCAGGGGAGTTGTGCTTCATCACTCCTCTGGTGGATAATTCTGGGGTTGTAAATTGAGTGAGCAGACACTGCGTTCAGTAAATTCTGGTTCTTCCTAGAGAATCTGAGATCTGACTATGGGCTGGCTCAGGTTTAGCTTTCGTCCAGCATCCAAGAGGAGTATTAGCAGTATAAAATCTGCTGTCACACATACTAGGTTTGCCTAATCACATACATATTTTTAACATGTGCATTTTTTCTTTCATTCTGTGTGGCACAGATAGAAAAGCCTTAAAACTCTATATTGCATGTAGAAACCATGTACGTTTCTTTAAAATTCCAGAAATGGGAGACAGACCATTTTGGAGTGAGTTTTGGAGTTGATAGGAAATTGCTTCTGGCTGTATAGAATTATCAAAACGGTCTAATTTTTTTTTTGTATCTTAAATTAACACTAACCAGGCCTTTTAGTTTGCCTTTTTCTCTAGGGTTGTTTAACTGTTTCTCATGGTTTACAGTAAGGAACAGGATTATAAATGAATCATTGCAGTGAGATGGGTTGATGCCAGGTGGGATGAGCTGAGATTCTCTCTGTTAATCCTCAGTGTTGAGGATGTTGAGGAAAGGCTTTGCCCCTCTCACTGCTTAGGGTCTGGTGTGTTTGGAATTTGGACCTTTGGCTGCATATGATTGTTTATTAACCCAAACTCCTCGACTTCAGGGCTGGCTGATGTCTGAATGCCATGCTCAGAGCAGAGCCAGGCTTGTGAAGGACACAGATCTCTCCAACCTTCATTTTAATTATCTCAGGCACATAATGAACCAAAATTAAATTTCAGTTGCCATCACTTGGCAGTAAAATTTTTTTTCCTACCTATTTCTCCTTTTTGAACACTCCCAGACAGAAAACCAAAATTATTTACAATCTCAGCTGGGTGTTGCAACTACTCTGGTCGGGCAGGCCTGAGGTAATTGAACTGATGAGAGTTTACAACCCGGAGAAGGCTGATTTGTTTGTTTGTTTGCTTGCCCAGTATTCTGACGGAGTTTTTCTGGTTCTGCTGTTTCAGCTGTGTTTTCCATGCTCGGTGTGGCTGTTCAGGTCAGCAGTGGTGTTTTTCAGAAAACAGGCCAATACTGTGGCCATTGAGTATGTGTTTATTGCTCCTGGGCTTTTGGAAGGGATAAGGATGTAACAACCCAATGGCTACTGAATGGGTTTTATCTAGGGAATGTTTGCTCCCACTTCACTCGAGTTTTTAGTCAGGATCTGAAACTTCTTTCTGAGATTTCTTTGTTTCTTTTTTCTTTAAACCTTATCTTTTACTTTAAATGTCAGATACCACGAGGCAGAAGAGTCATTTAAGTAAATTAAGGCAGAAGAGCAAGAATTGTACTTAGTGAGAAAAGCCACTCAGAGAATACAAGTTTATGTGCATTTGTGTTCCTTTTGTCTTTCCTGCTTATTTCCACATTGGAGCACTTTGTGTGTGCAACATGTGGCTGTGGCTGTCTCAGTAATCAAGGAATCACAGAATATCCTGAGTTGAAAGGGACTCAAAAGGCTCCTCAGTCCAAGCCCTGGCCCTGCCCGGGACACCCCACCAATCCCACCCTGTGCCCCAGAGCATCATCTGAACCCGCCTGGGGGCTGTGCCCACTGCCCTGGGGAGCCTGGGCAGTGCCCACCACCCTCTGGGGGAAGATCTTTTCCTGAGATCCCACCTGACCCTGCCCTGATACAACTGCAGCCCTTCCCTGGGTGCTGTCCCTGCTCGCACAGGGCAGAGATCAGAGCTGCAGCTCCCAGGGAGTCTCCCCTGAGTCTCCTCCAGCTGAATTACCCAGGTGTACTCCAGAGTGGTTTTACTTTTTTATTGGCTGTTGGTGGTTTTGAGACAGGACATGGTTGTAAAGGTGAGGGACACAAAGTCGTAGAATCCAGACTGGTTTGGGTTGGAAGGGACCTTAAGGCCAGTGTGGTTCCACCCCTGCCATGGGCAGGGACACCTTCCACTGGACCAGGCTGCTCCAAGCCCTGTCCAGCCTGGCCTTCTGAAGGCCTGAAGTGTGTCCAACTTGCAGGTAATTAGTGCAGTGATTTTAAATGAGCAGCAGCACTTGGGGAGGACTCAGCTGCTGTACAGATGAGTCAGGCTGAACAGCTCTGATTATCAGTGCAGTCTCCAGTGACCTGCTGTTCCACATTATCTTTGTTTATTCCTGATAAAGGTGACTGCCTCTGCTCTGGTTTTAAGAGCTTTCTGGTGGGCTGTATCTTCTGGCTCAGCCTGTTTTGGTCTTTTTGCTGAAATGTGTGTAATTTCAGGCAAACCAGAAGATCAGCTCTTGTTGGACAGTGGGGAATTTGCATCCATGAGCGGCTGTGCTGGTATGGAACAGCTTATGGGATTTGACTCTGAGTTCCTGCCTTGTCCATCTGCATTGATTTAAAACTAGCCCTGAGTCCGAGGTGCTGGTATTTATAGATCCTGCCAATCCCAGCATTAGCAGAGCAGGGATGTTAAGTTTTGTCACCTCAGGAAAATGTCATCTGGAACCTGGTCGTTGCAACCTGTTCTCTCTGGGGAGCTGGGTGGGTAAAGGCTTTTGAAATCCATGTCTGTTTGCATATTGTTGGCATCTTGTGCAGGTCCAGTGTCTGAGCTTCCTTCTGCTGAGATTCCCTGTTTGAGGTCGTGAGTAATTTCCTGCTTGCTCAGCTGCCTTGGGCCTCTTGGCCTCCTCCTCTGCTTTTTGATACAGTTGTCAATTGATTCTTAATTGATGGTTATTTTCCAAGTGAGGCAAGTGTTGCAGGACTACCTGGGGAACAGAAATGCAGGGCTGGGGCCCGGCTGGGCCAGCCCACCCGGGATGGGGACCAAGGAGCCTCTGAAGGGCCACGTTGCTGCTCCCCTCAGTCTGCAGCTCCTGCCACAGTTCTGTGCTTTAAAGAGGTGTTTCACTGGGCTTCCCAAAAAAGATGGTCCTGAGCTCCCTGGATCCCAGTTCTGGGAAGACACCCTAAGCAAAGAGTCTTTTTTGTTTCGTATTTATCGAAACCTTCCTTGGAGGAGAGATTGTCAGCAGGTATAGAATGCTGGAGTCATGGAATATCCGGGGTTGGGAGGGACCCACAAGGATCGTCACTCCAGCTGCTCCTGGCCCTGCACAGGACACCCCAAAATCCCACTCTGTGCCTGAGAGTGTTGTCCAAACAGGAATCACAGATCTCTGAGGTGACACTTGGATGTTTCCAAGCACAGGAGCATGAACAGGTTTGGGGGTTGAATTTCTCCCAGCCTTGATGTGACATCACTTACAGTTCTTTTCTTCTCCTTATCACTGGAGCAGCTTATCTGCAGGCTGACTCAAGCAGGACTTTGAGACTTTTTAAAAAGAGGAGTTTTTTTGTAAAGAAGGGATTCACTTTACTGAATTCTTCATATTTTTAGATCCATTGTAGTTGTGTGGTTACTGTGTCAGTGAACTTTTCCATGGTACTTTGGCATTGTTGGGCTCTCAGATTTTAACTTTTATAGGGTTTTTCACATCTTTAGGCAACAAAACATTTTGTCTTTATCCCAAGGTGCAGCATTTGTTCTCACTGAGGACATTTTCAGCTCTTCTGCATTATTTTAACATGCATGGTTTGGACCCATATTACTCATCTCTAATTTCTTTCAATTTTCTAATTATCTTCTAAAATATTTTCCAACATCCTAAAAATATTTTCTGATATATTTGAGGAGCTCATAATATCCTTGCTGTTGTTTTTTGCCACGTAGGGTTTGGCCAAGCACACAACTAAGAGATGTGGTTACACCTTTGCTTTTTTTCCACCCTTCTTTTAAGGAAAATCTGGTCTGGGAGACTGGTTTTCTCAGCTGGATGTTTGCAGCTTCATGTTTTAGAAAAATACATAAAATCCATTTACAGCTTCTCACACAGAGGTGAAAGGAAGGGTTTTTGTTTCAAGTTCTTTTGGGAACCTGCAAACAGATTGCATGTTTAGCTCTGGGCTGTGATTTAAGCATTTTATCTGGAAGTTATTATGAAAAAAAATCTCCAGGAGAATTTGCTGGTTTTGCTGCACGCCTATGGAGCTGTTTGGTAATAACAACAATAATAATATTCAGATTATGGGCCACTTATTTGGGCTGTTGTGCCTTGTAGAAACATGGAATTATTCAGGAAAAAGAGTGTGATAGAGCCTTCTCTGTGGTGTAGCATGGTTTGGATTGCAAATCCAGAGGGAAGGGACTGGTCACTGTGACACGTGCCTGGTCTGGGCAACGTGCTCCACATTAAATATTCCTTAGGAAAGTTTACAATCCAGTAAAACTGTGCACTGAAGTGCAGAAGCTTCAGCAGTTCCCATGTGCCCATTTAACTGTGGCTCTATGGTGGATGTGCCAGCCTTTCTGGTCTGGGCAGTGATCAGGCAGAGGTCTGGGATCCTGAGCTGCTCAGCCTCTGGGTATCCCAGGGAAAGTCCCACCAGGCACTGCAAACACCTGCCCTGTGCTCCGTGGGGCTGCTCCAGCCATTTCTTATAAAACTGTGGCTTCATCTGTGAGCAACAAAGTCCTTTTCCATGCTGGAGTTAGCCAGGAATGCTTGTGGAGTAACTTGTGCTGTGCCTCTGCAGTGCTTGTCTTAATTCAGCATCCCTCTAGACATGGAGTGGTGGGGATGCTCCCAGACCAGCACTGGGTGAAGAGGGGAATGTTTGCTGTGCTGCTCTGGGAGGATGGTTTGGACCTTCTGAGTTTCCAGAGAGTGGCGTGGTTTGGTTTATTTTTTACCCCAAAAGTAAAGTTTCACACTTCTGGGTTGGTTGCTCTTTGAATCTGAGGCTTGATGTATTGCTCTTTCTTGGCAGCTGGTGACTGGAAGGTTGTTGCTGGTTAGCAGAGATGTAAATAAAGCATCCATGGGGTCATTCCTTGACACTCACAGGATGAAAAGTCATGGAGTGGGAACATGTTAATGCAGCATCAGGTTTCTCTTCCCTACACAGGGATGATCCTTCTGCCTCCACCAAAAGGCCAGACATGATCCTTTAACCTGCAGAGACTGAAGGATGCCTGGAGGGAGAAGCCTGATATTCATTCACACCTGAAGAGTTTTTGGTTGGATTTAGCTCAATGATAATTTTATATATTGTTAGAAAAGCCATCCTTGTTTTCTTTTTGGTTAAAATTTTACTTGTGGGCCGGTGACCCACCCTGTGCCTGGCTGTGTTGTGTACTGTAGCTCTGCTGCTGTTGCCCAATTGGAATGTTAAAATTCCCAGTGCCATGTGCTAATGATCTGTTTGATGACACAGTTGAGTGAACAATGTTTTGGCAGCAGGGCTGAGTGAGTGAACTACACACCTTTTCCTCCTTCCTGATTCCTGCCCCTCCCTCCGGTGTGTGGGGCGGGCACTGGGCATATCCTTGGGATCTGGGAATGCAGGATACTGTTGATCCCTAAAAGAAGGTGGATTTACCTGTGTGTCCTGTGTTGAAGGAGCTAAGTGAGCTCTGATGAGGAGTTTTTCCTGCCAGTTAGTAAATACAGAAGTCAGGCAAGTGCACGATATTCTGGATAATGGGGCACAGTTTGTTGTTTGAACAGACTGTTGGAAAAACTATTGTCTCTCTGTAGAAAACAAAGGGAAAAAAGAAGAGTGTGTTCTCAACATGACCAATTTGGAGCCTACACATGTGGGTGGAAACTGGGTATTGCTTTTGGGATAATGTTTAAGGTTTTAGCACATGTGCTTCCTACAGTGATGTCAGTGCAAGGATGTTTCAGCTAATCAAGGAATGGGAAAAGAATGAACTGAAGGGTAGAAAAGGCTTAAAACAGTTCTTTGAGCAGAGCATTGCACTAAGAACTCTGAGTTTCAGGGGTTTTTCTTGAGGGATATCCTAAGTCACAATTAAGCTGCCACAACCTGGAGTTTCTGGTCTGACTTTTTCAATGCTGCACATCACTTTAAAATTTGGTACAATTAATTTTGAAGGGTTTTTTCAGACTTGATTTCAGTACCTCTGCACTTGAATAGGAACCAAAGTAATACCAGTAGAAGCAAGAATAAGGCAGTTTTCTAATGTCTGTTGTTCATGTGCTTAGGTGGCTGTCAATGCACACATCCCTCCGGATTATCTTCTTAGGATCTGTGAGAGGCTTGGACCCCTCCTGGACAAGGAGATCCCCCAGAGTGTTTTAGGGGTGCAGACTTTGCTGGGTGTCGGGCGCCAGAGTCTCCTGAGGGCAGCAAAAGGTAAGAGTCTCAGCTGAATTCTTTATTGCAGTGACCAAGGCCCTTTTGTTTCGATTCAGATTGTGGGGGGTGTGTGTGTTTGATGAAGCCTGCTTTGTCCCCTGTGCTTGCCAGCTTTCTTGTTGCTAAAATGCAGTTATTGCTGGCCCTGTTGGATATATTTTCATTGGTAGAAAATGCCATTTTAAGCAATTCTTGCCTCATCTTGTTACTTGCTTCCTCTGCCTCCTGTCCCCGGTGTTTTGGGCTGGTGGTTTTGTAAATGATGTGATCTGCATTAGGGGTTTGATCCATCTGGAAAAGGCCATTTTTTCATGTACATTTACACACACCTGTGTCTAAAATCACCCAGCAGTTGATGTGTTTTGCTGGGCTGTTTTTGAGCCTGATTTCTTCCATTATTTGATTCCCTGGCTGTGCAGACACAGGACAGGGTGGGATTTGAGGCAGCATTTAGGGAGTGGGAGAAGGTGAGGCTGATTCTTCAGTGATCCTGCCCTTGCTTAAAGTTAATTTGAAAGCCCTCAATCCTTTCCTGAACAGAACACCAGTTCTTTTCCCTTTGAAAAACTGCTCTGCCTGAGAGAATGATCCTGAGAGCAGTTTTGTGTTAAAACTAAACAGATCTGAGAGCCATCTGCTATTGGAGAGTGATTCCTCCTCCTTCCTCACTCCATGCCCCTGACACTTCCTCCCTGGAGCAGCCAGAACTTCCTTGATCCTGTGATGTGCTGATTCAGAGAGCTGAAATGTTGCAGAATTTGTTGTAGTGAATTAAATGAGCTGGTGGAAAAGGATCAGAGGGCTGGAGGTGACACAGGAGCAGGAGCATCATCCTGGCACAGGAGGAGGGATGGGAGAGCAGGACCTTCCTGTTTTGGTGGCACTGAGCACTTAATTCTCTGCATCCTGTGAAGTCACACCGATGCTAACAAGGATGTGGCATTGTGCTGATCCATTGGATGTCTCCTGGAGGGATGTGCTGTTTGCAGACATGCAGAGTTTTGGGCCTGAGCCTTGTTTTGCCTGTGCTTTGCTATAATTGTGTGGAGAATTCCAGGTTTGCAGAGAAACATTCTGTCATTTCTCACTCAGTTTGCAGCAAACAGCAGCAAAATGTGAAGAGAAAATAAACATTTTTATGCAGGGAAACAGAACATCTGAGGTGGATTGATCTATTTTGGGGAGTCTGAGTGCTATTTTTAATGAGTATCATTTAATACTCTGGGCTACAGATTGGGGTTTAATAAGAAGGTGCTCTCAGGAGTCTCTTGAGTCCCCTGAGCTTGTGCACTTCATGCTCAGAGATGTGCATGGTGATACACAGATCCACCAACCTGTGGCACTGTCCTTCTGTTTCAGTACTTCCTCACCGTGGAAGCTCATTTTTCTCCTTCCAGATGGCCAGAAGTGGAAGAAATCCAGGTCTAATTTCTGAGGCCCTCAGAAAAATCACTATTGTTCTAGACAGGAGACTCTCCAAGGCCAGTTGGCAGCACAGAGCTGGAGAGCCTTTAAAGAAACCAGTCTTCACTTTAAAACAATGATTTTTTTTGGGGGGTGTGGTGCAGAGGACAATCTGAAAGAAGGGCACATTGCCACCAATTGCAGGAAAACAGATTTATTGGAAAAAACCCTCACATTTCCACTTTCAGGGAGCAAATGTGTGTGTGTATTCTCAAATGCATGGTTCCTGAGCAGAGGTGCTTTGAGTGCTGGGATTGCAGCACTGAAAATGTGGCAGAGCTCAGTCCTGCCTCACGGGGCACCCACTTTTTAAATTCTTTTTCTTTCCATCAGTTCAGACTCACTACTCACCCAAACTAACCGAAAGTAAGTGGAAACCAATTACAGTGATACGGCTTAGGAACTGGGAATCGGAGTAGCTCCAAGTGATGGATCTCTGACAAACCATTTAACAAGCCAGGTTGCATTCTGGGGTGCTGGGAGCAGTGCTTGGCGCCTTGGTTCTCGGATTTATGGAGTGTTTCTGTGTCTCTGTCTGCAGACTTCAGGCACACGCTATGGAAGGGCTCTGCCTTTGCAGCTCTGCACCGGGGCCGCCCCCCCGAACTGCCCGTGAACTACGGGAAGCCACCGAACGTGGGTGAGTTTGGCCTGCACTGCCTGCCTTTGCTCCTCTCTCTGTTTACTGCTGTCCTGCTCAGAGCTGCTCTCACTGACTGGAACACCACTGGGGGTTTGCATTAGTGGGCTTTGGTTACCATTTCACCAGGAATTAGTCTAGAAGAGATTTCTTCCTGACAACAGGGTAATTTTTATGTTCTTCAGGCTGGGATCTTCCCCAGTGTGTGTAGACGTGTTTTGCAAAGCTTTGCATGTCAGCTTGTTTGGAGGGCAACAGGCTGGAGTATCTTTATATGATACGCCTACATAATGTATACATATGTTTATGAGATTGGATAGGCATGGCCACAGGAGCATGGAGTCATGGCATGATCACAGGAATCTTAGCTAGAACAAAGTGTCTGGCTCCCAGGGAGCTTTTTGGCCTCAAGAATTCCTTTTAGTTTGATTATGACAGAAAACAGACTGCTTGCAACATCCCTCTCTCCAAAAAGGAACTAATCACCAAGGCAGCATTTGTGTTACTTCAGGCTCAGTTGTCCACGAGATAAGGTCTGTGTATGGAGCTCAGATCCATGTGGGCTTCCAGCTGACATCTCTTCACAGAGCTGCTCTGCTTTGTTTAAACTGCAGAGTTTTCCTTGGATAGTCTGAACTTTCATTAACTGCTTTTATAGCAAACCAGTTTGATTCTTGTAGGCATAAATGTAAACCCTGGTTTGGTTCTTCTTGGGGTATTTTGCCTGTTTATGCAGATGTTTGGCCTGGTTTGTCAGGGAATCCCTTCACATGTGAATCCCCCTCCCTTTGGAGATGCAGGAATGGTGATGGCAGGTTTCTGTTTCTACCATATCTGTGTATTTATTATTTTAGGCTGGTTCTGCAGTGACTTTACTGTAAGCAGTTGTGCTGATGGATTACTACTAATATAGGTTGTAGATTTATTGCACACAGCTTCTACAGCTGCATTTCTATATGGGTTCTTGGATCAATTCGTTCATCAGACTGTGTGTTTTTGGAATATGTGGTATTATTAATGAACCATCCTGGCAGGTTGGGCTTCAGCATTTGTCATGTTTTCATGGGAAAGCTTTGTACTGCTTGCTTGGTGATTATTTACTGACTTCAAGAACAGAATAATTTCTTGTGTTTGGTGTTTTCCTAATTGTTCTTTTAAGAAATGCAATGGTATTATATGGAAAAGTGTCTTTCAGAGCTGGGAATTATTATAAGTATTGATTCCTGAAAGAATAGAGGAATATGGTCCTCCTTGGAGTAGCTACATAAACTACTAGTAAGAGAAGAAAATGTGCATGAAGATTAAAATAATAAGAAAATTCTATATGTGTTTGTATAAAATGCATGCTTTTTTCTGCTGGGTAGTGCCAGCCAGTGTGTGTCTTGTTTTAAATGTGAGATGAAGAAGTGTGCCCTCTTTGGGATTTGGGCATAAGTGTGAGTTCCCACACTGTGCTGGCTCAGTCAGGTGGAGTTTTCTGGAATTACTTGCTGAAGGAAAAGACACCCATGGTCATGTGTGTTCAGGAGTGAGATGAGGTGATTGTGCAGTTACCTGTGTGAACTGCTAAATAAGGTATAGAACAAGCAGCTAAAAGTCCTGCTGTTTCGATTCCCTTCCAGTGATAAGGATTTAAGCTTTTTACCATAAGGGTGTTGTTCTATTCTTGAGAACAGGATCATGGATTGTCCCACTGGGATCAGCTGGGAGAGCCCAGCTGGAAGAGTTGGTGGCTGCAATGGTTTGCCTTTCCATGTGGTCGGGATGGGCCCTTGGGGTCTGTGCTCTGAAAGAAAAGGTCATGGACAGTAGAACTGGAGCAGGGACTCAGCGTTGCCTTTTCCCAGGGTGTTTGTGCCCAGCTGGGAATCTCCTGGCTGGGGGAGGCTCCAGGAAAGTGCTGAGCTGTGCTACTTGTCCTCAGGGCCGTGGTGTGTGTGTGTTGATTGTGTGGATCTGCTGGGGGAGGAGAGGGAGGGGAAACACTGTCCTGCTGCCAGGGCAGCGTGGGGAACAGCAGCATGGGCTGGTCAAACCTTTCTGGGCACACTTTGCAGTCGTGGGATTTTTGGGGCTCCCGTGGTGCTCTTCCAGTCACAAAGTGGAAAGACTGGTCGTGCAGTGCCTCAGCACTGGGAGTTATTTCCCTTTGATAAACCTGCTTTTGATGCTACTTTGGTTTGTCAGGGCTTTTTGTTTGGAGACAGCTCAAAGCAGCTCAGAGAGAAAGGTTGTTCTCCCTCTTCACGAGCTGCTCTGACCTGGGGATGGAAGTGTTTCTGTGGGTAACTTCTGTTAGTGAGCCAGAAGGTTGGTGCCACTCTTGGAGAGCTGCTTTAACCTGAGGATGAAAGTCTTTATGTAGGTAACTTGTTAGTGACAATAACATAAATTTTGGAAGCAGAAGGTGTAGTCTCAGAGAACAAGCATTTGAGCTGGATGGAAAGTTACAGTCAAGGTGATCCACCTACCTTGGCCCTGCCAAAGAGCAGTGCTGGGATGAGCCCAGGAATCGATGGTGTCTGGTGCTGGAAATGAGTTCCATGAGGTCAGCGGCTCCCAGAGCTGGAACATGTCGTGCTTTTGGTGCTTTTCCTGGGTCCAGCTCTCTCTGTGGCCACTCTGAGAAGGCATTTCTCATGTGGGAGCCAACTGTGTTTAATTCCCAGCATTCCTGTTACATCCTGGCCTGTGTTTCTCCCACACTGTGAGTGGTACCTGACCTTGGCTCATTCCAGCCCTGCAAGGAGGGCAGAATTTAAGTCCTCATTCCAGAGTTGCAGTGCTCATTGCACAGGGTGAAACAGTCTGATGTGAACTCATCACACCCTGGAGAAACTGGTTTTAAAACAAACACTTGCACCAGTTTCCTGTTCTCTAGTTCTCCTTGCAAAAAGTGCACTGACACAAGGTTTGTAGGGAGAGGGAGGATTGGAGCAGGTGCTGCTCGGTGACTTTACCACTCTGAAATGCTTGAATTTATTCTGAAGTCGTGGCTTAACTGTGAATTTTTGGCTGTCTGATGACTGGTTCTTAAATACTCTTTACACTGGTGGGCTGTTGCTGCAGGGTCTGGGGTTTGTCCCTCCTAGATGAGCACTTTTGCAAGGTTTTACATTTGTACTGCTCCCTCTGGTAGAACGTGAGATGAATTGGGCATTTATGACTTGCATGAAGGACTCTGATTTTCCTGAAGGTGTGATCTTCCAGGACCAGGCACTGTGGGAAATAAGGGGCAAAGTGCCTGTGTTTTCATGTACTACAAGTTGGGAGTTGGAGGAGCTGAGGCGGCCCTTTAATTTGGGGACAAAACTGCCTTTTCTTATCAAGAAGACAAGCTCTTCTCCCTTTTCATGTGAAAGAAGTGTCTGGAAAGTTTTTCCTGGCAGGGAATAGTGAGAGGGTGGACTTGGCATCTCTTGCACCCAGTATGGCATAAAATACATCAGTTAATTAGATTGCTAAAATTTTTCAGGGTTACTAAGTTGCTGTTTCTCCGGGTGGAATTGTTGGTTTTTAATGCTTTGAGGCCTTTAGGAGTACAATGAGTTCATTGTCCTGAAGAAAGGAAACTTCAGAGGGATTTTTGTCATGTGGGGGTAATTCCCTGTTTAGATATTGTGTATTAATCTCCCTAAGAACTGGAATCAGGGATGTTTGTTTGTTCCTTTGAAGCAGTGGTAATTTCCTTGGTCAAAGATGCCATTGCTTTGATAAAGTTGTTGCTCCTCATGGCACTCCAGTGGTTCTGGATGTCTCTGATGGAAGCGTTTCACAAACAGGGCTTTTTATTTTGTAATCATCCATGGGAGATTGAGGAGTTTTGTCCCCATTGTGCAAAGAGGGAAATAAACACAGGGAAAAAAAGTGAAATGACTTTCATATCCGCCGGAGCTGAAGTGATTGCAAGGCTGGGAATCCACCGGAAAAGTGGGATGCCAGGCCTGGGACGTGGTGCCTGAATATCCTTTATACCTTCCAGGGTTTCCTTCGTGTGATTTACACCAAACATAGCACTAAATGTTTGGAAGGATTGCATTGAGACACAGGAAATACTGTGATTATTTGGAATATTTTGAAATGGGAATATACCTTTTTGATTCACACAGTTCTTTGTGTGGTTAAAAAGTTACTCAGAGGTGTTTGAAGTTGCTTAAAGGCAGATAGAGTGTTATTATGTATTTAAATATCTAAATATGTGTGTATTTAAAGGCCTGAAGCATTGAAAGGCACAGCAGATTTGCCATGTTGCTGAGTGACTCCCTCCCTCTGTTGGCACAGGGGGTCCACAGGGCAGGGGAAAGGGGGGTGTAATGCTTTATAAATTTACCTTTTAAGCTGTCATACTCACATAGTAAATAAAATAACGTGTAGGCAAAGCTGAGGGACCTTTGTAGAGCATTTAGCACTGTGGCATCTCTGTGTTAGAGGTGGAATTTCAGTCTTACTTTGCTTGGGGAGGCAGTTTCATTTAACAGCCCTGTCCAATGTCAGGTATCAGTTCAGTGGGAGGTGGATAGTAAATTAATTTGCTTTAGTGTATTTTGCTGTTTGGTCCTGCTGAATATGGGTTTTTACATGCAAAGCAAATATTGACTGAAGGTGAGGTTATGCTGGAGCCTGATGGCTTTTGCAAGAGTCTTCTCCACAGCTTTTTTCCCCTCATAGTTTGTGTTTCAGTTGTACTGAGTGATTGAAAAGGATCCAAATTTCCAAATTTGAGACAAAAAAGTATTTTCTGCAAATACTTCAGTGGTACAAATTTCCACAAGTGAGTTATGCATGAGAAGCCCTTTGAAATGGCACTTCTTGAGTTTGTAGATGAATTTTTTTACCATATTCCATAATATTTTTTGTGGAGATTGGCAGTGATATGATGAGACAAGAAATGGGTTGAGTTTTTCTCTGTGCTCTTAAACTCTGGGGTTGAAAGCCCTGAGGAGCCTCGTGGTGCTCTTGGGAAGCCCAACCTCCTTCAAGGTGCAGGAGGCAAGATAAGGAGTTTCTAGGGGGGAATTGCTATCACAGGGACTCCACAGCAGTGCTGGGACCTCAAGTGCCTTTGGAAAAACCTCTCAGAACTGTAAACCCCAAAGCTGAAGTGCTGTGAATGAGGACAGGTTGGGGGTAATAGCAACAGGAGAGGCTTGGTGGAATTAAATACCCCAGAATGCTCTAAAATGGGGCATCAGCTCAGAAATGAGCTTTTTTACACCATGGTTTTTGTGCATTTAGCTTTTTCTTACAAGGATTTCTGGCTGCAGCAATGGGAAATTGTTTGTTGTTGGAGTATTTTCTTGTTCCTGCCATTCTTTGGATTGGGACTTTTCCATCAGTGCCCACATATTTCTTACTCTTCAACTCCATTGCCATAAAAATACAATGATGGTGCTGTTCAACATGTGGAAGGCTGTTGACCCTCACATGTGATCTGGAAGCTGTTCCAAAGAAAGATTTTCATCACCAAAAAAGCACTCAAAATAAGCTACCATTATACCATAAACCTAAATTTCTTGTAATTGATATTAGTAATATAATTTCTGTAAAGCAGAAATTATTTATAATTCATAATTGCCCAAATTCACGTGGAGTAACTGTATCTGTACCTGCTCGTGAATTGAGCTTTGAAGTAACTCCCACTTGTGGTGGAACTCTTACTGTTGCTGTGATTTTGGGGAGGAAGCAGGTGCAGCATGTGGATATTCATCAGGAGGGGGATTGCTTTTTATAGCACTGTACAGAACATTCTGATAAGGTGGAAGAGGCTCAGATTGAGGGATTATAATAGCAAAGTTGTTCAGGAACATTATATTCGATTTCGTATTTATTTACATTGAGTTGTGGACAAAATTCCTGCCTCACTGTTCCTTTTGCCGTGTTCTTGTCCCCAGTCCACATCCTTTCTGCCAGGCAATTAACTGGCTGTGGCCGTTTCAGCCACTTGTTCCCAACATCCACCTACCAACACATGAAGATGCACAAGAGGATTTTGGGGCACCTCTCCTCTGTTTATTGTATCGCCTTTGACCGCAGCGGGAGGAGAATTTTTACAGTAAGTTTAAAAATTGGGCCTTTTTTTTGGCAGATTGCTTTGCTTGGTTTGATTTCCCTCTTTCATGAGTCCCTCAACAGCCTCTTAGGCACTGATTGAGATGCAGACACAACTTACTGCAGCTGCAATTTACTTTTCTGCTAAATTTACCTTCCAGAATTTGGGGTGTGTCAGTGAATACGTGACTATTATTTTAAGTTTTTCTCCAGAATACAGTAATAGCCATTTTTGTGATACTGCCTTGGCCTTTTTGTTGGGCAGGTTTGAAAATTAACAGTTTATTTAAATTAATTATGCATTTTTAGCTGTTAATCCCTGGGCCTAGAGTGACAAGATATGGAGTGACAGGACAAGGGGGAATGGCCTTGAGGTGAGGGAGAGGAGGTTTAGATTGGATATCAAGAAAAACTCCTTCCCTGGGAGGGTGGGCAGGCCCTGGCACAGGGTGCCCAGAGAAGCTGTGGCTGCCCCTGGATCCCTGGGAATGTCCCAGGCCAGGATGGACGGGGCTTGGAGCACCCTGGGCTGGTGGAAGGTGTCCCTGCCCATGGCTGGGTGTTGGAATGGGATGGTCTTCAAGGTCCCTTCCAACCCAAACCATTCTGGGATTCTGTTTTATAAAATGGCAGTCCTTGACTCCACAGGATGCTCCCCAGACTCCATAGTTCGTAGTCATGGAATCATGGAATGGTTTGGGTTGGAAGAGACCTTAAAGCCCATCCAGTCCCACCCCCTGCCATGAGCAGGGACACCTTCCACTATCCCAGGGTGCTCCAAGCCTCGTCCAACCTGACCTTGGACACT
>JAWWMO010000155.1:1199969-1213841 GCA_035047845.1 Dendrocincla fuliginosa | reverse complement strand
GCCAGGGCAATAAATGAGGTTATAAAAGAAAACATTGCAAGGAATATTCTCTCCTAGACTCAGGAATGTGAATGTTAAGGTAAAACTGATATGGTTGAGTATGATATGGGTGAAGGGCAGAGCCCAGGGGCACACGAGGCTCACAGGAAGCAAAGCCTCAGCATTGCCCTCCTTCTTCTCTCCTCCTGGTCAAAGCTCCCTCCTTCCCCCAGCTCACCCTGTCCTCACTGTCCCTCCGACTGAGATCAGGAATTTCCACTCCCATCAGTCAATCTTTGCCTTCTCTTCCATCCCCTCCAGGGCAGAGAGGTCTCCAGTTGCAGTGACCCCTTTAACTCCCTTGGGTCCGGCTCATTGTCCCAAAATCTTGACAGCAAACCTGCCCTGAAGGTTCCAGCCTTAACTTGTCTGTTTTTTCCTTGGTTTATTTTTAAACAAGTGCTGAAGGACAGGAAGCCCAATGTCCCCCCTCTGTGGGGAGCAGTGCTCAGCCACACCAGTGACCACCACAGAGGGGAAGGAGGGAGGGCACAATGAGCCACCTTTGCCATGAAAAACTCAGGCTTGGGTTAAACTGAGCTTCCTCCTGCCCTGAACTTCTCTGGGTGGCTGCTCCTCTTTGTCTCGGGCTCAGCTAGCTCAGGTGACTGCTTTGACTTTGTTTCACTGGATTGCTGAGGCTATAATTACTCTGAACATCTCTGCCTTTTGCTGACTCTCCTCATTTGATCAGAAAGAAATGGCCCTGATCAATATCCATTATTCTGTTAAATTCATTATTCCTTAATTGCTGACGGGGTGCTTGCCCTGCTCCGTGCTCGGCATGGAGCTGGAATCCCAATAATGCTCCTGGAGGAGATGTTTTCCACCCTCCTCCATCAGCCCTCAGGATGGATGTTGTAGTGGGAACCAAACCACAATAAACGTAGTTTTGAAAGTCACTTCACTGTAAATTAGAAATACAAGCCAAATCGACTTTTTGCCAGAAGTTTTTGATTTTCTGGGAGTGCTCTTCCCTAAAATGTGCTTGAATTGACACCCTCAAGGGTTGAAACAAAGAAGATAATTAAACAGATCCTTCAAAGCAGAGACCTAGTGGTGTGCTGGAAAATGGTGGTTAAGCACATTCTTTTATTTGGAGACTGTAACTTTGCAATAGTTCTTTTATCTTTCCTCGCCCATCTTTCATGTGTAGGAAATTATTGGAGGCTAATAACAGCTGGTTCAATTTTGAACTCACAATGAGAAATGCATTCTTTGGGTTCCTTCTCAGGACTCAAAATGTTCTTCTGATCCCCAAAAAAATCCCTCTGGAATGTGAGCATCCCAGCTTGCTCCGATGCCACCAAGCTGTGGGGCCACTGGGACTGTGGTGGTTGTCCCCAGGGATGTACATACAACCCCCTTTTGCCTCTCTTTCCTTGGGTTTTAAATATTGAAGGTTTCCAAAATTGCATCAGTTCCCTCTGGTAGGTTCCCAGCACATTCCCTGGTTTCTAGGAGAAAATGGTGTGATTAAAAAGCATGATCCTGCACAGATTGATATAAAAATAAAGCCAGTTTTAGCCATCAGCTGTAGGAAATTAACTCTCTCAACTCCTGGCTGCCTTCTTTCCAAGTATAATTACTCCTATTTTTTTCCAAGAGCCTCTTTAAATTACTTGTAAATATTTATTGGGAGTAACTGCATAATATTACAGTGCTCTTTTGTGACATTCTGAGTTATGGAAAAATAAATCCCTTTGTTACCAGGGGAGTTTTGGGGCTTTGCATTCTCCAAGCAGCAAATTTGCCTCGTTTCCCTCCCACACACTGCAGGTATGACACAGAATGACATCACACTTTGCAAGCTTTGATCCTGTTTATTCAGAATATTGTACAAACCAAGCCAGGTAAAGTCACAGAGGGGTTTGTAGCTCTCAGGATTTGATCCCTGTTGTTAACATGAGGGCAAATAAGGAAGGATTTACAGCCTTTGATTGTTGTTGCTCTAATTCTGTAATTAATCTCAAACCTGATCTCAAAGCTTCTTTTAGAGGTCAGAAGGAAAGATGCATTTTATTGAGTCCATTCCATAAACTTCAGTAGAGCTGAGAAACCCAAGGGGAATCTCCCCCAGTGATTTCCCACAGATCCATGAAGCAGCTCTTTTAAAAAGCTTTTATTATCATTACCCCCATAACTTCATGGAATCCCGGAATGGTTTGAGTTGGGAGGGACCTCAAAGCCCATCCAGTCCCACCCTGCCCATGGCAGGGACACCTTTCCCTATCCCAGGGTGCTCCAAGCCCCGTCCAACCTGGCCTTGGACACTCCCAGGGATCCAGGGGCAGCCACAGCTTCTCTGGGCACCCTGTGCCAGGGCCTGCCCACCCTCCCAGCCAGCAATCCCTTCCCAGTACCCACCCTCCCAGTACAGGGTATTTCCCAGTATAGTTGTGTGATCCCACTGACCCTCCTGGCCGTGGTCTGGCTCCTCGGCCCCGTGTTGCCGTGACCCTCAGTGCTCCCCACGTGTCCTCAGGGCTCCGACGACTGCCTGGTGAAGATCTGGGCCACGGACGACGGGCGCCTGCTGTCCACGCTGCGCGGCCACTCGGCCGAGATCTCGGACATGGCGGTGAACTACGAGAACACGCTGCTGGCCGCGGGCAGCTGCGACAAGGTGGTGCGCGTGTGGTGCCTGCGCACCTGCGCGCCCCTCGCCGTGCTGCAGGGCCACTCCGCCTCCATCACCTCCATACAGGTGAGCGGCCACGGGGACCGGCCCGGAGCCCGGGAGGGGAGCGGGGACAAGAGGAGTGTGCCGGCAGCAGGGCTGGAATTGCTCTTCCTGTCTCTGGCAGTGTCATTGGTGCCAACCTGAGGGTGTTTTTCCTGGCTAATTCTCTCCTGCACGGCGTCCAGCTCCTTCATCCTGCTGCTGCCATGTGCTTTTGGCTGCGTGATGGCACTGCTGCTTCCTTAGGTCTAGAAATGATAGATGTGATGTTCCCAACGAGTCGGGCTTGGCATCTTTGGTGCCGGTCCTGGCACAGCACCTGAGCCGACAGCCCTGTACAGAACATTTAGTTTTTGGAAGAATCAGCTAAAAATTCCTTATTCTACATCTCTTGTTTCCTTGTTATCTTAACTTGTAGCATAAGGAGCTGTTCTGGGTGTTGTAGCAAATGCAGATTTTCTTTAAAAAACACCACTCCTGCCAGAAGCCTTCAAAAACCAAAATTATAGGATTAAAAAACCCCAATTCCTGCACTCTGGCAGGTGGTGCACGTAGAGGGAGAGTGAGTGGAGCTGTCTGGCTGAGAATCCCTCTCCTCTGGAGCTGTGCTTCCTTGGATTCAGCACAGGCTTCTCCATCATTCCAGAGGTCCCTGGAAGTGTCGTTTCTCCCTCTCTTCCCTACACTTCCAGTTTTGTCTGATTTCAGCCATGTTAAGGTGATTGTTTTGGAGATGTATTTTAAACCTGGGTTTATAATTGGTGTATTATTATTTACATGTGTGTTGCATGTGTGTTCTTCTCTGATTGTTTCAAATAGAGTCAGTGATGGCTTTTTGAGGAAACAGTGCAAATAGAGGAAACAATCCCTCTAAATTACCAGGTGCCCTGAGGATTAAAGGGATTACTGCAGAGATGAAATTAAGAATAAAAAGCTTTTGGGCTCCTTGGAGAGGCAGAGGAGATGTTCAGGAAGAGGGAGGGAGAGGGGATCCTGCTGTGCTGCTCTTCTTCCTTGGAATGCAGGAGTCCTTTTATTTACCATGTTTGATCCAGTTCTGTCATAGAAAGAACTATTTCCTCATCTTGTTGCCCCATTAAAAGGGTCTGGGTTTGTTTCATTTCTCCAATTTACTCTCTTTTGTGTGGTAGAAATAAAGAATTCCTACTCAACATGTAGGTGCTTTCCATTTCCTCAGCTTTATTTTTGTGGCAGTTCAGATCCTGTGCCTGTCCCCACTCTCTGTTCTCCTGGGCAGAAAGCTCATATGTTAGTGAAAAAAAATTCTTTACAGGTTTCCAGCATGAAAGAAGAGAAAGAAATTAGCTGGTTTAATTGTTGCCACTTTATTTTTAGTTCTCTCCAGCAAGGAAAGGAACAACTCGATACCTCACCTCCACTGGTGCTGATGGAACAATCTGTTTCTGGCAGTGGCATGCCAACACCATGAAATTCAAGTAAGGCTCCTCATAGAATTGTAATTATTTTGACTCAAGGAGGGATTTATTTTGAGTTTTGGCCTGGAGAGGAATGCTGAGATGATTAAATAAGGGCTTTTTCCTGCTCAGTGAACTGGTGTGTGGGGCAGGGAGCACTTGGTGTGGGGATTCTGTGGGGTTGGAACCCAGAGAGGAGGCAGAGATTGGGGTGGTTATTTCTGGGTTTGTGCCTTGCAGGACAAGGTTGAGGAAGAACCATCAGCTTTTATGTTTAGGAATAAATCCTTGTCCAAAATGTGAAGACAGAAGAACTATTTTGCTTTTGAGCAGAAGAGCACACATCTGCAGATGTCACCAAACCCATATTTAATAGGGAGGAAATGCTGTCAGCAGGATGGTTTGGCAGGTTCTGGTTTAGGTAGATTTGAATTGGTGAGTGGCAAGATAAATCAGTTAAAGAGTCTTTTCAATTTAGAGAGTTAGGGTTTTCTTATTAAACTAAGGAAGAAAATCCCTAAAATGAAATGTTCTAGCAGACTTAGGGGAGAATGAAGATGCCAAGAGATTTGGGATGAGCACACTGACCTCCCCTGAGCTGCAGGGACCTGCTTTTCTTGACTAAAGCAGTGCAAAGTGGAAATGTTGTGTTGTTGCACGCAGGGACCGTCCTGTAAAGTTTGCTGAGAGGTCCAGGCCTGGTGTCCAGATCTCCTGCTCTTCCTTCAGTTCAGGTACATGTCCAGAGCCAGGTAGTCCTGCTTTGTGTTCCTATTTTGTGTGTTTATATTTTTTATTTTTACAAAGAAAAGTCTTCCTGTGTTTTATATGTTTATATTTTTTGTATGTTTGTATTTTTACATGGAAAATTTCGCTTGAAATTTGCTTTTTTGAAATGGAGAGCTCTTACAGAGCCACATTCCTTCCTTAAAACCAGAAACAACTAAACCTGTTTCAAATGCAATACATAACACAACAGTGCCCTTTTTGGGCAACATTGTAAAGAAATTGCAATGAAAGTAAAATATAGGAATTATATTTTATATTTTGTTATTGTATTTATATTGTAGAGTATAAGCATTTTTAAACACTTTTTCATCACAGTGAAAGAGTTCATGTTAGGGAAACTGGAAAGGGCAAACAATCAATAAAATGGAATAGATTTGGCTTTTAAGTATAATTTTGTAGATAAATAGAATATATTCTCAGAGGTGTTGGCCAGCCTGTGAGAATGTGTTCCTTGAGGAGCTTTCCTCCAATTCCTCAATCCAATTCCTGATTCAACACTAATTTCTCTGATTTGCTTCGGAATCAAAGACGCCCTTCAGTGTTGTCTTTCCTATTTCCCAACGTCCATTGAAACGTTCTGTTTGACCCAGTTTGCTGCTTTGCCAAGAGGGCAGCAGACTGAGGGCCCCAGAGCTGAGCTGGGCTGTTTCTTGGCTGACTGTGCCCCCTGCCCCAGGTGGGATGTTCATCGCCACCGGCAGCACCGACCACGTCATCAGGATCTACTACCTGGGCTCCGAGTCCCCGGAGAAGATGGCAGAGCTGGAGTCACACACGGTACGAGCCCCAGCAGGGAGCAAAGCTTCCCCCACTCCCAGGGCCTTGGGTTCTCTGCCTCCTGCTGGATTTGGTAACTCCAGAGTTTATTGGGCTCTCAGCACTGGGGTGGTTAAATGCCTGGAAGTTTGTGGGGATGGTGATTTGTAAGTGCTCCAGAGGCAAGAGGTTTGTGCAAAATGTGCTCTGTGTATTTCATTCCCCTAAAAAACTGAGGGGTTTGGTGGTTTTCCCATTTTCTTGAAACAAATCTGGGTTGGAATGAGGAATTAAAGCAGTTTTAATGCAGAATGTCATTTTTTTTCTTACTAAATTTATTGCTGAGTGTTTAACTTCAGTTTTGACCACAAATCCACATAGCAAGAAAAACAAAGTCAGTCAGGTTTTGGAGTGTGCAGTCAAGGTTTGGATCAGGGTGGTCATTTCATTTGGAAAATAAAGCTTAAAACCTCCCTTTTTTCAGGTAGTGCAGGAGAGTTCCCATAAAAATTCAAACTTGCCACCTTATCAGCATTTTATGGACTAAGCCAGAGTCTAAAGTGACTCACTGGACTGCAGTGGGAGTCTTGGGTGTCCCATTTCAGTGTCCAAACCATCACAGCTAACAAATACTTCGCTTCCAAAAGAAAAGAATGTTTTCTGTATTGAGCAGGTTTGGAAGGAGCTTTAATTCCTTTAGTTTCTTTAAGTCCACTCTTAATCCTGCAGGCAACTGTCAGCCCAGCCCTAAAACAAATCCTAAAGGGGTTGTCAGGAGCTGGGACATCAGTGGGAGTAAGGATACAAGTGCCTGGAGCCAGCCCAAGAGTTTAGCAAACTAAGCAAAGGCAAACCCATGTCTAAAACATGACATTTGTTTCTCAACGATCTGTAAGTGGGAACAAAGCCAAAGTTTGCCTTTCTTGGGTTAAATTTTTGATGCACTTTAATGCTAGGTCTAAAAAATCATATGAAATCTTCACCCCTTGGAAGTTTTCTGTTTGGATGTTTAACATGGTGAGTTTTGGGAGGTTTGAGCTTTAAATACAACTTTTCTGTACTGGAATTGTAAAATTATATTGCAGGGGGGATACAATTTGCTAAATAAGAGCTGATCATTAAGAACTTTCAGGGTGAGTGTTGCAGCCTTCAAAGCACTGACTGCTGTTTCCCTCTGCAGGACAAGGTGGTTGCAGTGCAGTTCTGTAACAACGGGGACAGGTGAGTGCCTGTCCTGCCATTTGCACCTGACACTGGTGGGGTTTGGTTTCCCAGAGCACATTCCATGGAAAACCTGGCACAACAGGGAAACTGCCCCTGGGCTCTGCTGAGTCCTGGGCAAATCATTTAAGGGTGTTGCAAGATGTGTGTCATGTCCACAAGCTGCAGCTCATTGTCCTCTGCTGTAACAACAAAAACATTCTGTAATTAAGCTTTTAATTGTTTTTTTCTTTAAAACACTAAATTGGAAACCAAATCTTGTGTCCTTTTCTGTAACCCTGTCTCGGTTCCCAGGTAACTCCCACAGAGGGGAGTAAGAGCACTGTAGTAAATGTATTTTAAAGCAAAAGCTGGAGCTTGGTGTAGATGTTTTTATCCCAGCTTTTGCTCCTGTTTCCTTCTTTTGCTGGGCAGGAGGTTTGAGGGATGTGTGGAAGCAGGAGCCTTCCAAACTGCAGCTTTGCACCTGGACTTGGAGATCTTTGCCACATGAAGTTATGTGGGAATGTGGTGGTGTCATTGTGCCACCAGTTCCTTCCAAGCCACGTCAGAGGGTATTTGGTCACAGAGTCACTGGAAATTACATGCTGTGGTGGTGCTTTGAATGGAAAAGTAGTTTCCTTTTTATTTGAATCTAAAGAAGGAAAAATAAGAAGAAAATAAACTTGTCACAAGCGTTTTTCAACTGTTTCTCATCACAATGAAAAAATTCAGATCAGGGAAACAGTAAAGGTGAAACAATAAATTTGGATAGGTTTGCCTTTGGAGTGTAATTTTCAGTAGAAATGGAATATGCTTTTAAAGGTGTCGGCCAGCCTGGGAAAATGCATTGTTGAGGAGCTTTCTTCCAATATCTCAACAAAAATGATTTCTCTGACACTGATGACCAAAGATTCTGATGTGGTTAAATACATTTGCTGGATGCTTGGAATTTTTAAACAAGGAGGAGTTGAAAAATTAAAATATTTATGTTCAGCTTCACAGACGGAGCTACCTACGTGTAAATTTGGCTCCTTCCCTCCGTGTCTCCACCCCCTCCCTGAGTTAATGTATTCTGATTTCTGCCAGACTCCTGGCACAGCTCCTCTTGCTTTTGCTGCCACTCTGAGCTGCTCCAGGGATTTGCTGATGTCATTAAAAAGGGAATGTGCAGCTCATATGAATTATGGCATTGAAGTCATTCCAAGGCCATCTGCCTGCTGGAGCCAAATGTAATTATTGTTGTAAACTCCTCGGTACAATATCTGACATGAAAATGGGAACCTCACGAGGAAGAGAAGTAGAGGTACCCAAGTGCACACCTGAAGTGTGTATATTTATAGAGATAGGTGTATATTTGTGCACATGTGGGTTTTACCCCATCCTTAGTCAGAATTTCATGGCTCTTTGTCTCTTTGCCCCACAGCTTAAGGTTTGTCAGTGGAAGCAGAGATGGAACAGCAAGAATCTGGCACTACCATCAGCACGACTGGAAGAGCCTGGTCCTGGATATGGCCACTAAAATGACAGGGTAGAGCAAACCAAGCAGAACACCCTCATGGCCACATTTACATGCAAACCAAACCCTCCATCACATTGAACACTGGTTATTTACTGCCCTTTGGAGTTAATTTCAGGGCATGGGGTTTGTGTATTGAAAATGCCATGGCTTTCTCTGTTAATGTACACAGTAATTAACATCCCCCCCCCCAAAAGAAAATATTAATACATTGGTGATTTCCTACCTATAGTTGGGAAATATTTGTTATTTTATATATGAAGTAACAATGTCAAACAGTTTAAGGCACAGAAGGAGGTTTTAGTAGAACCCATATGCTAATATACAGATCCAGAATGTTTCTCAACATTGTATTTCTTCCTTAATTTTCAAAGTAAGTGGTGAAATGTGGTGTTTTGGTTCTCAGGTTCAATTAGGGTTTCGAGTTTTGCTTTTTGAGATCCTCAAGTGACTTCTGTAAGTGCCTGGTAATTGGATATGCACAACAATGAAGAGCAGAAATCCATTAGGCATTTGCTTTGCAGAATTCTCTATATCTTCTATGGTTACATTTGCAGTGTTTGCTGTCATAGGTGTGATTTGGATTTATTTAGCAGGTTGCTGCTCTCTCTGGAGTTTACTGATATTAGTGACTGATAAATGCCTTGTAGGAAAAAGCTTAATAGATCTGAATAGCTTGGAAAGAAGAATTGGGGTAGGTGAGGATGGTGGCCTAAGAACAGAGGAGAAAATGTCCTTTCTAAGGACACAGAGCTGTATAAATCCCAGTGGCACTGAGTATTTCCTGTATCCCATTCTCACCACCACAGGGTCATCCTTCATTCTGCTGCCTTAGCCAGGGTCACAGTCACATCCCTCCTGCCTGAATTCCATCCTGAATTAGCACTGTTGAGTGTTCCCGTGTGCATTTACTGATTTATTCCTTTCTAACTTATTGATTTCCCTAGAAACAACGTGGCATCTGGGGAGGACAAGGTGACTAAGCTGAAGGTTACCATGGTGGCCTGGGATCGATACGATGCCACCGTCATCACTGCAGTCAACAACTTCCTTCTCAAAGTGTGGAACTCGTCCACAGGGCAGCTTCTCCACAGCCTAGCTGTGAGTAACATTCCAGGGGGGAATCCCACGTGGATATGCTTCAGCTCGGAGATGATTTGAGGCTAAACTTCATCATCATTCCCCATGATGAGGAGTGCTTGGTCCAGCTGTCCCCTGGTGTATCCTGGGGAAAGGAGCTGATGGCCAAAATCCTGGTGATTTCTGGCTGACAGGGAGCCCTTTGGAGGCTCCATTTGTGCCCTGATTTCTCCTTCCTCCCCATCTCAGCAGTGCTGGGCTGCAGTCAGGGCAGTGACAATGCCAAACCTCTGGCAGGAGTGTTGTCCAAGCACGACTCCAGTCTCAGGCACAGTAAATCCAGCTGGTCCCTGACCTGAGATGTCCTCACACCAAGCTCCAGCAGGTTGGGAGATACCCCGTGGAGCAACACCACTTCCTTTTGCCCTGCTGTCGTTGCAGGGTCATGATGATGAAGTTTTTGTTCTGGAGGCTCATCCCTTTGACCAAAGGATTGTGCTTTCGGCGGGTCACGATGGAAATATTTTCGTTTGGGATATAGACAAAGGAACAAAAATCCGCAATTACTTCAACATGGTGAGAAGCGTCAGGGAGTTTTGGGAGGGGGATTCCCACGTTTGTGTAAAGCTGCCCTTGAGACAAAAGCAGATTCCATTACACACCTACAGAGCCAGAAGAGGTCTGAGGTCTTTGGATTGGCTTGCCCTCTGTGTGCTGTTCACATAAAGGGCAGATTTCCAGGGGGATGTTTCAGAACGTACATTAAAATCGTCCTGGAATTTCAGGACAAGGAGAAAATGTGAAGTTTCACTGTGGCATTCAGTTTAATAAAGAAAAGTGCAAAAATCAGTCTTGAGTGAGGTGAGAAATCGCAGAGTGAGGGTTAAATACGTGTTGGAGCACAGGTGAAGTGTTTATAGAAATGCTCTTAGAGTGACTATCTGGTTGTGAAGGGAATGTTCTGTGCTTGATCCAGATTGAGGGCCAAGGCCACGGAGCTGTTTTCGATTGCAAGTTCTCACCAGATGGGCAGCATTTTGCCTGCACAGACTCTCATGGACATCTGCTACTATTTGGTTTTGGATGCAATAAATATTATGAAAAGGTGGGTTGTATGAATTTTAAACTCTTCCCTGTCTTGACCTGATTTTGTCTTAGAACTGTTTGTTTTACAATTTACTCCCTCAACCTACCTCAGACAAAATAATAATTAGATCATGAAGCAGTTGCTTTTTACCTGAATCAGAGAGATCTGGACAAGGGAATCTTAGACAGGGTAGCAAAGCATTAACTTCTCTCTGTTCACCTCTGCTGGCCTACTTACTGTGGAATTTCTGCAGCAGGCCTTGGTAATGAACCACATTTGTGGCTGGAATCTGTTCTCTGTCATAACATTCCTTGTGCTGCTCCTGAGTGCAGGAGTTGTGGTTTATGGGTATGGGAGCCATTCCAGGGCAGCCAGACAGCTGCAAATGGCCATTGATTTATTCCCTAAATGGCTTTCCTTTCAGATTCCAGATCAGATGTTCTTCCATACGGATTACAGGCCTCTGATCCGTGATGCCAATAACTACGTGTTGGATGAACAGACCCAACAGGCTCCACATCTGATGCCTCCTCCTTTCCTGGTGGATGTTGATGGAAATCCTCATCCCACGAGATTCCAGCGCCTGGTCCCAGGGAGGGAGAACTGCAAGGATGAGCAGCTCATTCCTCAGCTGGGCTATGTGGCTAATGGTATTCTGTCTCAGCCTCATGAATAACACATGTGTGGCACAGGACTGAGCAGCAGCTCTGGGGGGTGCTGCTGCAAGCTTTTAGAAATTAGTGGTTTCAATTCAATGTGGAGGTAGAAGAGGAGAATGGGGTGGGTTTGTGGCATGAAGGAAGTGTCTGAGTTCACCTTGACTGGAGACAGGGATATTCTGAAATCTGTGGACTTCTCAGATGCTTAAAGCATTGTCCCATTAACCTCAGTGTAACTGTGGGTGTAAGGAAAGGACCAGGAAGGTGAGAAAGACATGGAAAAAAACCTCAGGGAGTTTTATTCTTGTAGACATAAATTTTTGCAAAATGCTGATCTCCAGAAAAGACCTTCCATTTTTAGCTGCTGGAGCTGAATTTCTTTCTGCTGTTTCTAAGGCTTTGTGCTTATGTTTTACACGTGGTCTGAAGGTTTAGGTTTTTATTGTAACTTCTCTTCTAAACTTTGCCTCCCTTTATTCCATGAGAGCAGAAAGGCAGCTGGTGATCAGATGTTCTGCAGAGCAGACAAATAGTGGTGCAGAGTTTTAAGTGAGATTGTTCTGTGGTGTTTAGTAAAACATAAATCAATCATTTTACAAGGGAAATTAATTTATAACAGAAATGAATCATTTTGTATTTGTGGCTTTGTTCTTGCCAAGGTGATGGTGAAGTAGTTGAACAAGTCATCGGGCAGCAAACGAACGACCAGGACGAGAGTATCCTTGATGGAATGATCAGGGAGCTGCAGAGGGAGCAAGATCTGAGACTAATTAATGAAGGAGAAACTCCTCCAAACCCTCCGCTCAACAGATCCCACTCTGTCAATGGAGGTCAGTGTCTTGCCTGGCCTGCAGCAGCTCTGTCCTTGAGCACTGCAGGTACTGAGCACAGGGTGTTACTGTGCCTTGGAGGGTGCTGTGCTCTCCTCTTTGGGCCTTGTTACCCTGGGGGGAGCAGCTGGATGTTCCCTGGATTCCCACACAGGGATTGCAGGTTGAAGGTGCAGCTCAGGGCACACACTGGTCTAACTGGGCTATATCTGATTACAGGTATTAGACTGGAACTATTCCTGTTACAAACCATTTTCCTAAAAACTAAACATAAAATTCACTGTCTTGTCTTGATATCAATGCAGAGATGATACTTCCTAACTGCACAATGTCAAAATACCAGTGTATAATTAGAGGCTGTCAGGGAACAGTGTTGTGACAGACTAATGGTTTCCTGCTGCAGCGGAAGGCTGAGCATCAGTGGTAATAAAATAAACATGTTGCTCTGTCTTAGTGTTTCCTTAGAAAGCTTGAGATTGTTCTCCTGGTAAGTGTTCTGCTACTGTGATTTTATTTTTAATACACAAAGTGATTAAAAATTTAAACCCGGCTCAGTCAGATGTGAACAGCTGAGGGAGTGCAGCTGATGGAAGGGGGGGAGCAGATGCTGAGGACTTGAGCTGCAAGTCATCCTGAGCCTTGGAAAGATCCACAGCTGCTAATAAATTAGTTCTAGGTTAAGTGAATGATTACACATGTTTGAAGTAGATTTCCTGGAAAAGTTCATTAGGGTTTGCACTGGAAGTTGCCTGTGTTAAAATTCAAGAAGGAATAGGAAAAATAGCAGTGTGAAATGCTGCAAGTACATTTTTGCTTTGCTCTGGATTGGTATGTCAAGAAGGGCGTGTAGGAGGCACCTTCACCTCACACAAAGCCTTTTCTGCTACTTAGGATAGGCTGATGGGTTGTGCAGTCCCAATTCCCATCCTATTTGTGTGTCCTTGTAGTTGTACAAAGGAATGTCCAGCTATGAATGGTATGGAAATTAAAGCAGTTGCCTTCTAGAGCTTGCACTAGTGGTGGCTTTGGTACATGGTCACTCAGCTGATGTAGCTAATTAGAGTCTGTATAAAGTATTTAAATAGCCAAATACTTTTATGCAGGTTTGCACTGCCAGAAATTGCAATATGGTCATGTGGCTGACAATATTTAAACGTGGGATTTGTGCTGAAGAGCTAAACAAGGACAGTGATGGCAGTGATTCCTTTGTTAGCAGCTTCTCTGTCCCTTTGCTGCCTAAGGTGTGTGTTTGCACTGTGTGGTGCCTCCTGATGAGAAGGCCAGAGCAGTGCCCACAGCACAGTAAATAAGAATTAAAGCCACAGAACAAGTGGAGATAGAACAGAAACTTTGACCCCTGCAGCAGTCTTGTTTTAGATGTCAGCCTCATCTCTTCTTGTTCCACGGAATTTAAGAGTCTTGATTTTAGAGCCTTTAAGCAGTTGAAAGACTTTGATTTGAAGGTCACTTTTGTGCCATTAAAACTTTTCTCTTGGTTTGTATTTCTCCGTTTGCTTCAGGTATCTCTGGGATACCTCAAGCCAGGGAGATGTTCCATCAGCCAGCACATCCCCAAGGCCAGCACACAAAAAGGTTCATCGGGGGCAAAAGAAAAGCCACTTCACGTAGAATAAGTGCTGATTATTGCCCAAGAAGAATCTTTGTGTGATCCATCCTTAAGCTTTAAACTGGAGATTAGATGTTGGGAAGTTCTTCCCTGGGAGGGTGGGCAGGCCCTGGCACAGGGTACCCAGAGAAGCTGTGGCTGCCCCTGGATCCCTGGGAGTGTCCAAG
>JAWWMO010000155.1:1184875-1199869 GCA_035047845.1 Dendrocincla fuliginosa | reverse complement strand
CCTGGGCTGGTGGAAGGTGTCCCTGCCATGGCAGGGGGCGGGACGAGATGATTATTCCATTCCCTTCCACCCCAACCCAACCATGACCCCAGTGAGTGACCCACGACCCAAACTGATATCCCTGGTGGTTTCTGGAAGTGAAGAGGTTGTTTTTGCCTCCCCCAGCCCTTCGCAGCCCGGGGCTGGACGTGTCCTCCCCCCCGAACGTGGGGCTGCGGCGCAGCGGGCAGATCGAGGGCGTGCGGCAGATGCACCACAACGCGCCCCGCAGCCAGATGGCCACCGAGAGGGACCTCATGGCCTGGAGCAGGAGGGTCGTGGTCAACGAGCTCCCTCCGGGCATCAGCAAGTAAGAGGCTGAGTCAGCCAGGGGCAGAAAGGTTCAGTTGGGGAGTGTTTAATCAGTAATCCATACTCCTGAAAGGATCTTTCAGGAATGCGTTGGCTTTGGGGGTTTGGTGGGTTGGGTTGTTTGGAATGTTGGGATTAGAGTGGGGAGTTGAGAATAGTAAATCCTTCCTTTCACAGCTCTTCAGTACTTCAAATACCATATTTCCCTGAATCTTTAATCAAAAAACCCCCAGGAAAATAATTTTAATTCATTCCAGTTCACTTGAAAATAATTATGAACACTCAGCTAATGAGTTTGCTTCCTTAAGTTGTGATTCCAGGAGTGAATGGGTGGGTGCTGCTTGTGCACAGGTTTTTAGAGCAACTGAATAGTATTTTAAGGTGTATATTAATGAGGTTGTCGAGGTATATGATGAGTTACTGAATAAAAGAGATGTTTCTTGTGTATAATTAATTAGGGTCCAGGAAGAATGTCGAGCTGCCAAAGGTGAAATAGAAATTAGTTTATACACTGTTGAAAAGAAGAGAAAGCCATCCCACACCTTACAACGGGTGAGTTAAAGCACTAAACGAGACCAAAGGAAAGAAACAAACCAATTTTATTAAATTATTTAGAAGATCAATACTCCTAATTGTTTCTTTGGCTCTGTCTTCTTCTGTAACTGTGATTTGTCTGTCTGTATTATGTAAATAGTGGTAAATATCTGTCCTTGAGGCTTCAGTGGTGGGAGGGTGCTGAGAAAGGGAAAGAGCAGAGCCATGGTGGGTTTTTAGTTTGACTTGGGGAAGGTGGGGATGATCCTGTGCAGGGCTAAGGGTTGGACTCCATGATCCTGGTGGGTCCCTTCCCACTCAGCATATCCTGGGATTCTGTGAAAACAGAGGAACATTAGAGATGCCACACCTTTGTTAGTGGCTGGAATTACCACGTGCACAATTGCAGGAGTTTTATAGATACAACTGTATTTCCCATAACATCCTTTGGAGGGGCTGCTACTTTAGAAAGCAGAATTGACCCTGATCCAAAACCCAACCCCCCACCCTGGGCCTGGCACCCAAACGATCCCCGCTGCGTGGGCGATGGCGTGCCCATTGATGTCTGTAGCTGGGGTGATGGCACCCCGAGTGCCCCTAACGCTGCTGTGCCCTCTTTGTGCCCTGGCAGAGCGAGTTCCCCGCGTGCGGCGGGCGCTCGCTGCGCCGGACCCAGCGGAAGCGGCAGCACGCCTACCACACGCGCTCGGCCATGGAGCACGGCCCTGGCACGGCCCGGCCGCCCCGCGCCCGCCCGCCCGCCTCCGCCAGCTCCTCCGAGGTGCGTGGGCACACGGGGGAACTGCTGCCCGGGGGGTCGGGGGGTGGGGTGGGAAACACGGGCGCGCCGGAGTGGGTCGTGTTGAGCCACGCTCCCTTCTGGGGTTCCACATGGCACCCGGGGGATGGAGAGTGGTGTTAAGTCATTGAGACTGGCCAGGGAAGAGCTTAAATAGACCACCTTCAATATAACTCCTTGTCCTGAAGGGAGAGGCTGAACACTGTGGCTTTGTCAATGCACTGAAACAGCTGAAAAAATCGGGCACTTGGCACTAAAATTGATAACTCAAACACTTAAATAACTCAGTTGATCGTTCCAATAAAATTCTCGGCTGTTTCTGTGGGAGTTATATTATAGCACATAGTATAATATTAATTATACTATATTATGCAATTATATATAAAGGACAAAGAGGAAAAATTATAATATTAATACATAGAAATTGTCTACTTCATATATAGGAATTATATAATCACCTAGTGTGATATTAATTAAGAAAGAGAAAGAAATTGTGGACTTATTTATTTAAAGCTAAACCAACCCTTCAATACAATGTTTTCCTTGGGTGACACAACTTGCATGCACACAAAAATGGTGTATTTTACAGTTGGCCCAAAGTGAACCCTTGTTCTGTTTCTCACACAGGAAGATGAGACTGTTGGCACAAGTGATGCCTCCATGGATGATCCCGTGGCAGCTTGGCAAAGTGACAGCAGTTCCAGGTACCTTTACTGGGCTCTGAACTGGTCATACTGGTTTGTTATGGGATTCAGTTAAAACAGTTGATATTATGATACTCAGACTTCATTTTGAAGACTGATTTTTTTCCCCAGTACTTCATGAAACTTTTTATATTGTGGAGTTTTTTTGTTTTGATTTTTCTTCAGTCAAAAACAGTTTTGAAAGATTATTTGTAGGAAAATGCTGTATTTAAGAACTGCTTGAAAAAATCAAAGCCAGTTTGTCACACAAATCCTCTATGTGTGTTATTTGGTGTTCAAGAAGTCAGAACTGGATTTTTAGGGAAGTGCTCTGGTTTTTCAAGCATTTTTTGCTGGTTCTTCTGAAATCAATCTTCAAATCAGTGCAATGATGAATATGAAAACTGGTATCAGCCATGGCTGCAGTTTCACTGGGAGTTTGCAATTGATACAATCATTTGCTGCAGTCAGAAATCAGAGGGCACTTGGTTTGCTTTAAATTCACATGATATCAAACCATTGTGCTAATCCTGACATCTGCTGTGCAGGAGAGCAGGTTCAGTGCTTGGCCTTTCAGTGCACTGTGTGAAAACCGGAGTTCTCTGCTCTCTTTCTTACAACTCCTTATCATGTCCAGTGATTCATCAAGTGAATACTCAGACTGGACTGCAGATGCTGGGATTAATCTGCAGCCCCCAAAGAGACAAACGAGGCAGGCAGCTCGGAAGATCTGTAGCAGTTCTGAGGATGAAAACACGAAGGGAACAAAAGGACTGGAGCCAAAGCGAAGGAAACTGAAACAGCCTAGGAAAAAGGTCAGCATTTTGGAATTTCTTAGTGTCTTTTATGCCTTATGGATATAACTTTGGCTTTTTAGTGGTTGTTTTCAAAGTAATGTTCACAAACAAGTGTATCAGAAGAAAGAAGCTACAGAGAGCACAGCAATGGTAGTGCCAGATTTGATTGATTATTTGCTGTGACATGGATGGGCTTCCCTATTTCACACAGGTGGGGATGTTTGCTCCCAGGTTTATGCTCTTCCTGCAGTTGGATTTACTCCAGGGTGGTTTTGGTGGGAAATTATAATGGATCTGTATTATATCTATGTTGTCAGATCCCTTTTTCCTGGTATTTTTTGAAAAAAAAAAATAATTTTATGTTACTTTATTTTAGAACCACAGACTGGTTTGGGCTGGAAGGGGCCTTAAAATCTATCTCGTTCCACCCTGCTGCCATGAGCATTTTAATGAATTTATGAACATTTTAATTTTCTCTTATATTTATAATAAACATGTCTCATTCCCTGCTATTCAGTGGAGGTTTGGGAAGGCTGACATCCCAGTATTTCCTTTGCTTTATATCTCTCATGTGCAGTAACTACTTGTGATCAGTTTTTCACGTATTCTGCCACAATAATCAGTTGTATTCTGAATATTTTATTAATTGTGTTCTAACTACTATATTAATGGTGTTCAAAGCCTTGTATTAACTGTGTTCTAAATACAATATCTTCCAGAAACCCAGTGGCCTGCTGTCCCTGGAGGGGGAGCCCAGTGAGGAATGGCTTGCTCCCCAGTGGATCCTGGACACCATTCCCCGGCGCTCCCCGTTCGTGCCCCAGATGGGAGATGAGGTACTGCCTGCAGCAATTCCCACCTTCCCCAGGGGCTGGGGAGATGGGCCTGGCCAGGGCTGGTGGAGCCAGCAATACCTGCAGTGAGCTCAGCTCAAAACAGGCAGGTTGTTGTTTACAGACACACGTCCTGTGTCCCTTTTCTGCACTGGTCACTTGGGAGTGGCAGGAAGAGCTGGTTGTGCTTCTTCACCTGCACGTGTCTTAGTGACCCTGATTTTAAAGCACAGAGCAGGTGCCAGTCTGGGGGCTGATACAGATACTTTTAACTAGAAGAGTGTTTTATAATGAAATATAAATAAGTGTGCAATATATTCTCATCCCTGAGGCCTGATGTGTTCATAGAAATTGTTGAATAAACAGAAAGAGACTTACGAGTAATTTCCTCTTTTCTTCTCTTAATTTTCTCTTTTTTTCCCTTTTAAGATCATATACTTTAGGCAAGGCCATGAAGCTTATGTGAGGGCAGTAAGGAAAGCCAAAATTTACAGTATTAACATGCAAAAACAACCATGGAACAAAATGGAACTCAGGGTAAGTTAAAGAAATACTTCAAAGAGCTGAGTGTCTTTGTAATGTTAAACTGACACCAAAAACCAGCGTGAAAACTATGAAGAAAGAATTGCTTTAAAATGTTCACATCAAAGTTTAAAATGTAAATATGAAGTCTTTACATCTGTTCAGTTCCTGGTTTGGGACCTGGTTCCCAGGGGTCACTTTCCACACAACTGATTTGTATTTAACCCTTGTTTGGTCAGACCCCACCACTCTCAGGCTGTTTGTAGTTCTCTCACCACTCCACAGTGACCTCAACATTTGGGTCCTAGTTCTTGTTTTCAGTGCTGTGCTAAGAAGGCAGAAACTGTGGTGTAAACACCCAAATGTGTGTACAAACTCTGGGTCTTGCTCTGAACCAGAGGCCCCTCATAGTTTATCCAGTGGTGCCATACTTTTTCCTGCTTTACTCCAATCTCACATGAAGAGAAGAGCCCACAGGTGTGTCAGTGTCCATGTGTGGATATGCCAGGGGTTCTGTTAGTGGAAATCATGGCTTTACTGGAACAATACCCACGTACCAGGCCTGGGTATTCAGTGATTCCAGCTGTAATTTTCCAAGGCATCATCAGCTTGTAAGGAAGAGGAAATAGCATTTCACTTAGGATAGAGTTTGACAGGATGTGAACATAAAGGCTATTGTGGAATTTTTGTTTTAAGAGGAAGAATTTCCTTTCCCCCCCTATACAAGAGTGAGGGGCCCTGGGTTAGGGGTAAACTTTGGGGCCATCAGTGGTTTTGTTCCTTAGAACCTTGTTACAGAAGTTAAGTAATTTGGGGGAATCCTGTTCACCAATCAGCCCAGGGGATGAGCATCTTACACCTTCCTGGATCTTGGTTTTAAAGTGCCAGTGATTGATTTTTAGTATTTGGAAAAGAAAAAATTATGGGTGAAGTTACCTGGGCTGTAGAGTAGAAACACTGGTTTATATTAATATTTCATACTTTAAAATGGATGTTTTTGTGGTCAGCAAGTTAAAATAATGCTGTTCCATGTTTATTGATAACTAGGAACAAGAATTTGTGAAGACTGTAGGAATTAAATATGAAGTTGGGCCTCCCACACTCTGCTGCTTGAAGCTTGCATTCCTGGATCCAATCACAGGCAAAATGACAGGAGAATCCTTTTCCATAAAGTAAGTCCCTGGAATGCTGATGCCATTCTTGAAGAGTTCTTGTAGTGTGGAAACTTCTCCCTCCTTTCTTGTGCAAGACATGAATTATTATTCCAAATGCATGGAGTTTCAGGACTGTGTTGTGCATTGAAAATTGTGTTTCTGGGTAATAGAAACTTTGTTTGTCTGATTTCCTGAAGGTACCACGATATGCCAGATGTTATTGACTTCCTTGTGCTGCATCAGTTTTATAATGAAGCCAAAGAAAGGAACTGGCAAATAGGTGACTACTTTTTTTCCACTTTCCTATGTTTTTGCAGCATTTTTGCAGCTGTTTAATGGGTTGCAAGGTCTTTATTACATGATGTAAAGGACTGTACACACGTGTTATTATCACAGAACGTGCTGGGTTGGAAGGGACCCAAAAGGGTCATGGAGTCCAACCCTTAGCCCTGCACAGGAGCCTCCCCAGAGTCACACCACGGTATTACAGAGGTCATTGGAAACTTTTATTTGATGTTTGCTGCAATTCCTGTAGCAGAAAAAAAAAGATATGAGAGAAACTGTCCCCAAAACTGTGAGAGCAGAAGAATCTGCTGATCTGTCGGGAGTTGAGGCGTGGAGGCAGCTCTGAGTGAATTCCTAGAGATGCCCAAGTCCTCCCTTCAGGGCTCCATTCCTGTGGTGCAGGATGTAAAGCCTGGCGTGGTGCATTGATGAAAGCTGGGGTTGATTCCCCAGAAATGCTCCTGGGCAGCAGTTGGTGGCTGTGCTGAGTGGGTGCTGTGCCCTGCAGGGGATCGATTCCGCAGCATCATTGACGATGCCTGGTGGTTTGGGACGGTGGAGAGCCAGCAGCCCTTCCAGGCAGAGTATCCCGACAGCTCCTTCCAGTGCTACAGTGTCCAGTGAGTATCCCCATGTTTTACATGCAGCTCAAGTGTTACCTCAGGCACCAGGACCCCTTTTGCCCTTTACATACATAACCAGCCACTTCGTTTACTTGTTTAATTTTGAATTTATTTCTGACGCAGCTTCTGGTGTAAAGAGCAGTGTAGTGACTGTATAGGAGGGGAAATAAGGACTTGGAATGTCTGTGGTGACAGGGCTTGTTCCTGGCAGAGTGACCTTTCTGGGTTAAATCTGGTAAAGATCAGGTGCATTGTTATAATCAGCTCTATCTTGTGTATTTGAATGTATTTTTTTTAATAGCTGGGACAATAATGAAAGAGAGAGGATGAGTCCATGGGACATGGAACCAATCCCAGAAGGAAGTAAGTGTGTGTTGAATTCATGTCCCTGTACAAAGTAAGCACCTTTTTGCCACTGCTGGGACTCACTGCCTGTGGGATTCTCCCTTTCCAGCTGCCTATCCAGAGGAGGTTGGTGCTGGAGTTCCTGTGACTCCAGAGGAGCTGACAGCTCTGCTCTACAAGCCCCAGGAAGGAGAATGGGGGGCCCATTCCAGAGATGAAGAATGTGAACGAGTAATCCGGGGGATTGAGCAGCTTCTTTCCCTTGGTATGTTTGGAGAGAAGGGGTGGGAGGATTAAAAATACCAGTATATTAAGAATATCAGAATATCAGTGTGTGGTGGCACAGGACTGGAGAGTATATGGGAAGGAGTGTTTGAGTATTCAAAATGTAAACTAAATTACCCATAAGAGCCTTTTAAATTTCATATTTCAGTTTTCTTTTAGGTTATATTCTCTTTTTTTCCTGGAACTTCATCTGATTACTTTCAGTGGGGGTTCTCACAGGTCACACCTAAATGTGAACGAGCAAAACATTAAATTAAACCCCCCCAAACCACCAACAAAACCTCACTAGGCATCCTCACCCACAAATCCCGTGTAAAGAGTTTGTAGCCATTGAGTAGCACACTGATTTCAGTCCTGCCTGTGTTCACACCCAGGCCAGGTCTGTGCTCTTAGTTCATGTGGCTTGTTGTGTGTTCCTGCTGGAAGTGCCCTGTGCATGTTCCTCTCAGGGGCACATTTGGCTGCTGACACAGAAACCTCAGCTGTGATACTTAAACAGCAGGTGCCTTTTCAAGAGTGGTAACAGATGGTACAAGAGGCAGAACTGTACCCTTTGTGCAGTGACATTTCCAGCTGCAGATCTGGGTTCTTCTGCTGAGATCCTGGAAAGAAAGCCCAGAAAGCATTAAAAGAAATCTTGATACCTTATAATACCCCTTTGGGGCATCTGAATATTCTTCTGGTCTTTGTCTTGCAGACATTTCCAATCCCTTTGCTGTCCCAGTGGACCTTAGTGCCTATCCCATGTATTGCACTGTCGTTGCTTATCCAACTGACCTCACCACGATCAGGAGGAGACTTGAAAACAGGTTTTATAGGTCAGTTGGCTTTGGATTTGTTTGTGCTACACTTCCTGCAGCCCCACGGAGCACAGTCTCGAGCTGAGTGGGTTGTCATGCCCCTTCAGCAGCGGGAGAACAGCATAAGATCAGGTCCTGTTTGGCCTTGGGCAAAGTGAGTGTTCCTGAGTAATGAATTCCTTTTGGCTGTGAAGGCCAAAGCTGGCACAGCTGGCTGTGGAGTGTTTGTTGAACACCCTGGGCCTCATTCTGTGATGGAGGCAGAGCATGTTTGCTTTGTTTCCATCCCTCCTGCCTTTCAACCAGAGCCTTTGCTTGTGTTGCAGTCGCCAGAAATGGGCTAAATAATGCTGTAAAGTGGAAATCTCAGTTTTTCCAGTTAACTTGGGAATAGATAATGTCCTGCTCAGGGAATAAATAGCATCCTGCTCTTTTTTCCCCCTTTGAGGACCACCTGTTTCTCCTTGATCCGAATTACCAATTCCTTTTATTCCTGAAGAATCCTCCTGATCTCAGAAGGAAAACAATGCACCCCTTCCTCTCCATCCCATTCCTGTCATTTTCTGTGTTTGCAGGAGAATCTCTGCACTGATGTGGGAGGTCAGATACATTGAACACAATGCCAGGACTTTCAACGAGCCAGACAGTCCCATAGTCAAAGCAGCCAAAATCGTGACGGACGTCCTGCTGCGCTTCATTGGGTACGTTTGGCCTGTGCAGCCCCCCCAGCCTCGAGCTCCTCAGAGACCTCACGGTGTGTCTTGGTTTTGCCTTGTCCTGCAGAGATCAGAGCTGTACTGACATCTTAGAGATCTACAACAAGGTGAAAGCAGAAGACCTGAGCAGCACTGATGAAGAGGAGGAGGTAAGATCATTTCCTTGCCTTTTGAAAGGGAGCACGTGCAGGAAATTTGATTTTTGACGAGTCTTAGTTTTCTGGGTAATTGCAGTGAGTTTTCGAGAGAAGCCTGTTTAGGCACTGAGCTCCCTTAAGTAGGTAAAAGTGGTTCTTGGAAGTGCCTGCCTTTAATCTGCTCCCAGAGGGTGGTGTGTTGCTGTGTGGGGAAGGATGAGCAGTGAGGGGATGGGAAGTGGCGCTGTTGCTCCAGGAGAAGGCAGCAGAGCTGGCTCTCTGATGTAACCCTGTGTCCTGTCCCAGCAGTGTTCCCTACAGTGACATGACAGGGGGCAGCCAGGTTAGGGCCACTTCCTGGAGCTCCTTCTCTGCTTGCACCTCCTCCCCTTCAATGCAGTTTGGAATTGCTGTGGTGCTGTTACAACCTAAATCACTTGGGTTTACTTTTTCAGTATTATTTTCTAATACATGAGGCAGTACAAGATCTAGTGAGGAGGTTTCTTCCCAAAGTCATTCTCCTTTGTGGCAGTTTGGATTGAAGTTAAACCTGCTGCTGCCTGAGCACCTGTTTGCTTGGGGATGGTGCTGCTGTCTTGGATTTGGATTGAAACTCCATTTTGAATCTCAGCAGTGACCAAAATTGCCCCTCCATCACCTTCCCCTCTCAGCCTTCCAAAGAGCTAGTTGATAATATGTTTTGCTTTATAATATTGTAAAAGTTTAAATATTTTCTAGATATTAGGAAGAAATCCTTCCCTGTGAGGGTGGGCAGGCCCTGGCACAGGTTGCCCAGAGGAGCTGTGGCTGCCCCATCCCTGGAAGTGTCCAGGGCTTTAGTTTCTGTTTTTCTCGAGCCATTTATTGCATTTGAGTAATTTAAAGTATTTGTTGTTGTTGGCTGGTTTTTATCCCTTTTTCCATGGCTGAGGATGCATCCAAGTGTGATCATTCCCTTTGCCTTTAGGTGGCAGAAGTAGATGTGGATTCAGACGCTCCAGGAACTTCCTCCGGGAAAAGAAGAGTGAGTAAAACTTCTGCTTTGGTAGTTTTTTTAAATTTGATTTGAAAACTATCTACAACAGTCAAATTTAGAGGCAACTGATAAAAGCAGCGAGGCTGGGGCAACTTCTCCTGGGTTTGAGCGTTGTATGTGACTGGAAAAGCCAAACTGTGCCACCAGCTGTGCCTGAATCTCCCTGGGTTTCTGTTTTCAGTTGTGATCTTTGAATCAGAATGCTGGGAAGTTAATAGGCAATTGAAAGGGAAAATGGGACTGTTCTGCCAGATGGTGAACTCTGTTGCCCTGCAGGTGAGACGGCGAGTGAAGAGGCAGCCCTTGAAGGCAAGCCCTGACGCTTGGCAGGAGCAGTGCCAGCAGCTGCTGAACCTCATCTACGAGCGAGAGGACTCTGAGCCCTTCAGGCAGCCTGTGGACCTCTTCTCCTACCCTGTAAGTGCAGCTCCACACCCAGAATGGTTCAGCCTCTGGCAGAACATCCATGCTGGGCATGCCTGTCCTCTCCCTGTACGAGCTGATGTTTTCAGGGAATTGCCTGCAATAACTGTAAATAGAAATAATTACTGGATGAACACTGAGGTGCCTTTATTGCTGTAGGGTTTGACAGCCTTGCCTGTTTTCATCAGCCTTGCCTGTTTTCTTCAGCCTTTCCTATTTTCCTGTTCTTCCAGGATTATCGAGACATTGTGGACACTCCCATGGACTTCAGCACTGTGAAAGAAACCCTGGAAGCAGGAAACTACACCAGTCCCTTGGAATTCTACAAAGATATTCGTTTAATATTCTGCAACTCTAAAGCTTACACTCCTAATAAAAAGTCCCGTGTAAGTAACACATTTCAATGCCTTTTTTTCACAAAGACTTTGGCCCTACCTGAGTAAAACACATGAACTAAGGACTGAAGAGCAAAACACTGCTTGGTGTAACTAAAAATAACCAGTGTGCACTAATTCTGGGGCCTGTGGTTGTAAATTTGCTTTGTTCTGCTCACTCAAATCACTTTCATTTTCATCTGAACTTTCTGAATGTAAAGCTTCTGAGATGATGTGTAGTGTTATGGCTGTTTCTTTAAATATTTGCAGCAGAAAACTGATCACAAGTTGCTTTTATTTTTTTCAATAATGTGTTTCTGGAAGCAAGGCTGTCAGCTTGAAAACTGCATATTTATCTCTGCCCCTCTATCTAAAAAAGGATCCTTTTCCAGTGTGTTGTTAATGGAAGTCTTCTGCAGTATTTCCACTGCCAGAGGGGATGAGAGGCTTGTTACTTCTCTAGTTGACTTGGTGTATTTGGCAGTACTTTTGCACACTGTTGCCTGTGTTTCTCAGGTACTAATCCTGCTTTTTATTGCCTGCACTCAGAGGCAGAAAACATGGATTGGATTGGAGCCCTAAGCAGGGCATGGCAAGAGGGAAAAGTGAGATCAGCATGTTGGAATACAGATATTTTTGTATGAACTAAGTAAAATGGCAACTGGTGTGTGACTGATCTGTAAACATGGCTGTGTTTGAACTGGGTTCCTGTGTCAGCTTTTCCCAGGCTGTTAAGTGATCAAATGATTCTACAGTTCTCAGGTGTTTTACTGGTGTCTTGTTTATCCTCAGAGAAACCCCAGGTTGGCACTAGGACAGATGCACTTTTACCACTGTTGGTGCAAAGTAAGAGTTGGAGTGGTTGGTCTTCATGGTATAAAAGGAGGCAGAATTTTGACTGTGTTTTCAGACATGAAGTTGTAATAATTGTAAGGAGGAACAGCCAGGAGGGGATTTGTGGCTACACAGAGACAAGGCCTAGAAAGTGGGCAAGGAAAGGGTTTAAAGGCTTTGACTTCTGGGGTACAGAAATTGGGAATGAGGACTTTGTAGCTGGCTTCTGGGTGCAGGGGTGCAGGGGTGCAGTAAGGACATTTCCCTAGGGAATTAAAGCAAAAACAAAGGTGAGGGGACAGCTAAATTCAGTTGTTTTCCCCTTGGTACTCCAGTTACTATGTGGGCTGCTTCCATGCTTTATGGGGCTTGAAAAAGGAGGCTGTATTCCAGTGGTTAGATATCAGACTTCCTTTTCCTCTGGAAATACTTTGTACTGGAAGTAAATCTTTCTCTGAAAACACTTTCTGTTGGGGGAACACCCATGGACCATGGATGGAAATTATCTGGAAAGAACCTTGTAGTGAAATGTCACCATGAATTTTTCCTTTGTGCTGCCAACTCTGGACATCTTGGTGATTGTTTTTTGGTTGATCTTCGAGTTACTCAACTTCTGGTAAATGTGACTGTGCTTTCTCACCCCAGATCTACAGCATGACCCTTCGACTCTCTGCCTTGTTTGAAAATCACATGAAGAACATCATCTCTGAGTACAAGGCAGCCCTGCAGTGTCAGAGGAGGAGGAGGCCACGGTACCGAAAGCGCCTGAGGAGCAGCAGCAGCTCCCCCTCAACCAGCAGAGCATCCAGGTAATGCTGGGTATTCCAGGGGTGGAATAACCAGGCAGCAAGAGTATGGCTCATTTCCTGCTGCAGTTGCTCTTTTGGGGGATAAAATCATGCTCAGTTTGTAATTCGTGCATAATTCTGGTAAGTGAGAGACTCTGTGGTTGCAATTGTTCCATCTGGAGGAAACGGAAGACCGACTGTCTCTTCACCTTTGTTTAGCTGAAAAAAGTGGTGTCTAACACTCCTCTGCCTTCTGTCTGAGACATTAGCTGAGTAAACTGAGTATTGGTTTTAAAAAGGGAGACAAAATCTTGTTCCTGCAAACTCATCTGCTTTAGCAAACACATGATGTGTAACTATTTTTAGGGTTGCTACACCTGTGCAGGCACTGGGGAAAAGACATTTGATAAATTTGCTGCAAAAATCAAGGGGAAATTGGCTTTTAGTACTGACAGTTTTATCTCTTTGGGATATTTTGTGTTTTCAGCCCCAAAGGGAAGCAGAAGCAAATGAAGATTCAAGCTAAACCCAACCAGAATACCTCACTGCCCCTGACCAGGACTAGCTCTTCGGTCTCATCTCATGGTGAGGAGGAATGTTCCAAAATAGAGCCTTTCTCTTGCAGCAGCTTGTGTGTGCAGCTGGAGTGTGATGTTTGAGACACGTGCTGGGGCATGGCAGTGTGCTGGCTGTAGGTTGTTGTGGCTGAGCTGGGCTGTTGGGAACTTGTGAACGAGGATCAGGGATTGGGAACCTGTGTCTGGCCTTGGCAATAATTAATCCAGTGACCAGAGCCCAGGCTTCCTCTCCATGGGCTTCTCTCATACAGAATTTATGGGTAAATTAATCTTACTGTGGATTACAGCAAAAGGAATCTCTCTTCGTGGCTGCAGAGGGAGCTTGGTGAGATGAGCTGTTAACTCAGGTCAAAGGAAACCTCCCCAGCCCTGTAGATAGAGGATAAAAATCACTGTCACGTTGTGGTGTCCTGTCTGAAGTTTCAGATACAGCAGAAGAACCTCTGGGTTCTGCCACTGGTGAAGAGCTGGAGGGTCAACCATCTTCCTCAGGCTCCAATGCACAGAGCCGAAGTGGGAATGCTGTAGATCCAGGGAAAAGCAGACCAGTCAGGAGTAAATCCACACCAGTGAAACAAGGTGAGAAATAATAAGATTCTGTTCCTTGACTGACTGGTTTGACTAGAGATGAAAGGTGTTCCTTCTCTCCGATGCTTATGGTGTTATTGCCTGGGAGGAGCATTGTATGTATTCCCAAACCACACCAAAAAACTGAGTTTACTGGACTCCCCACAGCAATGTGGTCTCTGCTCTGAGGTGTGGAATGCACAGGATTCCCCTTCAGTGAGGTCCTTTCAAATCTCTCCATGTGGAAAAGCTTGATTGTTCTGAAACTCCTCCAGTTCCTTCAGGAGTTACAAACAGCAAACCAACCCAAAGAATCCCTATCCCAAAACCTTCTCCTTTTATTAACCAAGTTGAAACCAAAGATGAAAAGAAGCTTATAAAAAATGTAATTATTTTTGTCCTACTGACGAGGAAGTGGTTGTGATTAGAAGGGGAGCACTGTGTGAAGCTGTGGTAGGTTGTGTCTGGGACATGGAACTCGGGGTTTGCACTGGGGTGGGCACTGAGTGGGCACTCCTGACCCTGGAGCCTTTCCCAGTCCACACCCTGTGCTGTAGCAGTGCTGGATGCTGCAGGTGAGCTTTTCCTGTGTTAAAGAAGATATTTAATCTTCACTGTCAGATTCTTAACTCTAAAAACACATCGAATTTTGGGTCCCAGACCAGCAAGATACTTTATGTATGTTTAAGTTAAGGTGCCCAACAGTCCTGGTGAGCTTTGTTGGGTTATTTACTCTCCGGAGTTGTGTTTCCCTGAACTCAGCCCTTTGAGGACATGGATGGGATGGGGGATAAACCCTGCGTGCAGAGGGTTATTGTCAGAGCTTTGACATGGATTTGAGAGTTTCTCCTGCCTTGGTGGATTCACCTGAGTGAGTTTTAGATGTTGTGTCCCTCCTGGTCACTCTGGGCTCCTCTTACTGCCTGGATCTTCACTGAACTCTTAGGAGAGTTTGCAGTTGTCGCTTCCAGAGTAGAACTGTGTTTGCTCTGCTAAGTTTCCCCTCAGAGCCCCAGTTTGTGCCCCCAGCAGGTGAAGGGTGAGCAGCTCCGAGCTGGATCATCCCCAGCACACCCGAGGGAGCTGAGGAGGATGGCTCAGGTGTGGTGCTGACGGGGCTGTTCTGTGTTTGCTCAGATCACTCTCCTGACGGGCCCCTGACAAACGGAGATGGGCGAGAACCGCGGGCGGGGGTCAAGAGGAAGCTGCTGAGCGCCTCGGAGGAGGACGAGCACCTGGAGGAGGCCGAGGAGGAGGAGGAGGAGAAGAGAGAATTGAAGGACAAGTCTGGTTTGTCTTCATCAGAAAGCGGGGATTCGGGATCCAGCTCCAGCTCGGAGAGCAGAAGCGGCTCCGATTCCGACTCGGAATCGACCTCTCGGACGGATCAGGATTACATTGACGGCGACCACGACTACAGCAAAGTGGTGCAGTCGAAGCAGCCCAAGCGGAAGATGAAGCGGCAGCTGGGGGCCGGGAGGCGCAGCTGGCAGGGCCGGGGCACGGGCCGGCGGGGCCGCTGGGGCCGCT
>JAWWMO010000155.1:1153584-1168979 GCA_035047845.1 Dendrocincla fuliginosa | reverse complement strand
AGGGACACCTCCCACCAGCCCAGGGTGCTCCAAGCCCCGTCCAACCTGGCCTTGGACACTTCCAGGGATGGGGCAGCTTGTCTGGGCACCCTGTGCCAGGGCCTGCCCCCCCTCCCAGGGAAGATTTGGTGGCTGGAAACCACCAGCAGCACATGAAGACCACGGTATTTATAACCCACACTCGTAGCAATGGTTTGGATTCAACCCTATTAAAACCAGCAGCCCCAGGAAATCCAAATCAAGGGACCTTGGGGCTCACCCAGCCCAGCATCAGCTCAGGCTTTGATGTGCCAAGTCTCAACAACCTTTAGGAACAGAGACCTCAGTCCTTGGGAACTCCCCCCTCAGGGGGTCTGTTGAACAACTTTCCACTGAAATTCGGGGGGTACTTGGCAAACCGGCGTGCTGGGTGGCTCAGCCTGGGACCTGTGGCACCTCCTCCAGGTCTGCTCCGTTCTCTTGTGCTTTAACCGTGCCTTGGGAGCAACAAAAAATGCAAATAGGGACTGGAGCAGCTGTGCCTCAGGCCCTGAGAGAAAAATGAGCATTTGCTCCTTTTGTCTGCGGGTTGTTGAGGAACTGCTGGGAGAAGGTTGTGAGCAGGGCTCGACAGAAACAAGGCTTATTTCCATACTAGTCTAAAAGAAACAAGGCTCATTTCCATTCTGAGTCGAAAGAAACAAGGCTCATTTCCATTCTGAGTCATTGCTGCCACTTTGGTCGGCGCCTCAGTCTCCTCTCAGCTGTCTGTGAAGCAGGACAGGTGCAGAGCATCAGCTTTTTGTCTCCTGGCAGATGCGAGGAGGGGAGAGAGGAACGTGGTGCCCGTCACAAAACAGCCACAGAATAATGTTCAGTGAAGACCAAAACGCTTCTGATGAATAAAGGCAGAAGCACAGAGTTCCAGAAGAAAACGTGCTCCACAAGGAACGTGAGGTTTCAGACTTGCAGAAGATGAATTTGTTGTAAAACCAGACATTTAGAATTCATTTTAGTGTTTTGAAAGCTTATCACAGAATGCTTTAGGTTGGAAATGAGCCTGGCTGGAGGAGCAGAAGAGGGGTGAGGTCACCCAGCCCAGCGTGTCCCTGTGCCAGGAGGTGCAGCCTGGACACCAAAGTCATAATCAATGGGTGGGCACCAGCCCTGAGCACAACCTGTGTCCTCCCCTGTCCCATCTCCATGGGGGCAGGAACCAGAAGGACACAGCTGGGGACACCTGGGACCTGGCCATGGCCATCTCTGACATCTCTCCCCATGTCCCCCAGTCCTGGGCACCAACAGCAGGAGGGCTTGGCAGGTGCTGAATTCTCCTCCCACCAAGATTTTTGATGGTGTGAAATGTCCCTGGCGCACATCAGAAAGTTTAAAAGTTCTGTTTCTCTGAAGCATTTTCATCATAATCTGGTTTTTCACACTTATGTTGTGGCTGAAGGTGGTTTTGGCTGGTTTGGAGGTGTTGTTTGACTCTTTAAATGGTTAATTCTCAGTTAGAAAAGGCTGAAATCAAAGTTCGCAGCAATTTCAAAACACTGCCTTGAGAAATGCAACGCAATAAATAAAATTAACTGTGAAATATTTGATTCACTGATAATTTTTTTAAAAAACATTAGGAAAGCTGGAAGATACTTTTCACTGCTGGGCACTGGAGCATCCTCCTGGGTTTGGGGCCAATTTTGGGGCAGGTGGATGTCCCAGCACAGGTTTTGGAGCGAAGAGAAACACAAGTGGTGGTTTCTGGTGGGCTCCATGCCCGAGTTCACCTCCTGCCTCCATTTATCCCTCCTGGGATCAGCTCTGAGCGGTGACTCCAGCCCAGTCCCACCATTCCACCACGTTTGCAGCCAGACAGCAGTGGCCCAGAATTGCTCTGCTGCAGTGACAGCACAAGAAGCCACTTGGCTGCCTGGCAGCCCCAGGGATGCTGATGAGGCTCCCCCAGCCCATCTGCCTCGTGGGTTCTGGATTCCACCAGGGATGACCCCAGGCTTTATTGACGTGTGGATCCCACGGGCTCCTCCCGGAGCAGCCACAGCAGATGGATCTCTCCAGAAGGCTACAAATCCTGAGCTGGAGGATGGGGAGCAGCTCTTTGGGCAAGGTGTGCTGGAGGGGATGGAGGCTGGAGGCTCCCCCTGGCTCCGAGTGGCCGCAGGGATGGTGGGCACAACCCTCGGGAGGGAAGGAAGATTTGGCTGTAGCCGGGGGCAGGTGTGAGGATGCATTTTGGAGAGAAAACCCACGAGGGGCAGGAAGGATGGGGGGCCACGGGGATGGTGTGGGGGGGCTGCAGGCTCTGCAGGGCACCAAGGGCTGGAATGTTGGCTCTGGAGCTCAGGCTCCCCCTCCCCGGGCAGACCTGCCCCACCAGGCAGAGGGGACACACCAACCCAGCTGGGGCCACCCCACAGCAGGGACATCCTCTGCCACGGGAACCCACACCAGAGGGGCTTCAGGGAGTGACAAACCCACCCCTGTCCCTGCCAGGGCCACGTTCCAGGGCAAACCCCTCACCCCCCAGTGCCCCATTCCCTCAGCCCCAGCCTCCCTTCAGAGCTTTATGTGTAGTGATGGTTGCACTAATTAAATGCTGCTGTTCATTATTAAATAATGAGACTCATTAGCATATGCTGTGCAGTGGGGAGGCTCGTGCTCTGCCTGGCTGTGCCGGATTCTCCCCAGGAAACTGGGAATCCACTGCCCCTAAACTGGATCTCCACGTTTTTGCCAGGGTATGAAAGCATTGCGATGACTTCAGCCCAAAGAATTTCCAACTGGGACCATTTCAAGGGGCTGTGCAGTGACACCTCCCCCTGCCTGCTATTTGGGTCACTATTGATCCCTTCAGGGAGTCCCAGGCTCTGGGAAAATCAGATATCTCCATTCCCAAAGGGAGCTTTGTGCATGTGTCCAACCCCAAACTGATCCCAAGCACCAAGACAGAATCAAGCTGCCTATTTTGCTGGTGCATCAAATCACAACATTTTTAGAAAAACTGTGTCAATTCCCAAATTTCCCGAGCTCAGCAAAGCAGAGGGTTAAAAAGCAGAGTATTAAAGACTCATATAGGCTGAAATATTCCCAATATAAGAACTTTACATGGCCCAAACACTGATTTAAAACATTCCAGCCACTAGGTCAAAATACAAACTGGGGGGAAAAACCCCAAACCACGTGACAGGGCCAACAATCCAACTTGTTTTTACCCACTGGTGAATTAGAGAGTCCTTTTTAATCCTCATTTTGTGGAATTTGTTATCAGAGGGGCCAGCTGGGTGGCAGAAGGATGGTCAGCATTTCCATTACCACCCCTTTGTACCTGGGCCAGACACGCTCCCTCAGAGCAATGATGGGCTTGGCTTTGCTTAGGAAGACATTTTTACCCTCCAAACTTTATTTTTAAGTGACTTGAGAACCACTAAGGAAGGCAAAGGGAAAATAAAAAGGATTTTGCTGATGGGAGGTGCTTTTCCCACCCTTCCTAAGGAAGGAGGTCGGCAATACCAGGTGCCATGGGCTGCTCCTTCCTATGTGCTTGTTTCCTTGGAAAATACCTTTTTAGCAGGAGAAAAATGGGACAAAACTGTGCTTTTTTGGGGGCAGGTTTGTTTGGGGACAGCCTGAGCATGGGGGCTGTGTTGAGCTGCTGCAGGGCTGGGGTTTACACCAGGAATGATGTTCCCCTCTCTGTTAACACTGGGAAAAGCTGGGATAGAAAGCCATGAAAGTGCCCTGGGAGAGGGAAAACTGGGAGTGCTGAGAACGGGAGCAAAGGCCCTTTTGCTGGAACCCTTCCCTGCACACAAGGAGAGGATTTTAATCATCAAGCAGCAAATCCTTTCCATGTTGGGAGCATTTTGCCCCGGCATTTTGCTAGCAGGGAAACAATGGGCACAATTCATACAAACACCAAGGAAAACATGCTGGAAAGGAGACAGAGTTCCAAAGGCCCTGTGTGAGGATGCTGGATGCTTCCCTAATGCCACAGCCAGCCCTGCAGCACCCAAAGGGATCATTACACCCCCCATGCCCTGGATGGATAGGTCAGAGCTTTCCCAGCACTTTGCCCAACTGGGGCGAATGAGGCTGGGTTTTAACTCCAAGCCCACCCTCCTGCTGTGGCCTCAGAGGGGAAGGAGCTCCCTGCAGCTTGTTTTAGTTGAAAGGATTTCCTCTTTGAGGTGTAGAAATACACCCAGTGCTCTCCTGTGCTGAGCCCTGGAGAAGGAGTTCAATCCTGAGCTATTTATTTCCCATTAGAGGAGCCCATTGCAGCCCATTAAAGGAGATCAGAGGCCAACTCAAAGTGCACAAATGAGTCCTCTTGCTGCTGATAACCTTGATAAAAGAATTTGATTCATCTCTTATCAAGCAATCCTGATCCTGGGGTCCTCTATATCAGGCAAATATTTGGGAAGTCTCTTACACCACTCTGACATTATTGCATGGACAAAACCAGGCTGTCCAGGCAAATCCCATCTCCTGGCACCCCCTGAGAACTCCCCAGGACAATAAAACTAAAGAATTAGAAAATGAAAATAAAATTAGAATTAAAAATAAGAATAAAAAGGAGTGTTAAGCCTGGCAGGGAAGGGGGAAGGTGTTAATGGAGCCTGGTACATGTAATATATTTCATATATGTCATATATAACATGTCCCATCCCTGGAAGTGCCCAAGGCCAGGCTGGACAGGGCTTGGAGAAACCTGGACTAGAGGAAGGTGTCCCTGCCCATGGAGTTGGAACTGGATGATCTTTAAGGCCCCTTTCAGCCCAAACCATCCTGTGATTCAACAATAAAATATAATATTTAATATATATAAAAGCACCTTCTACCCAGGATTCCCCATAGCCACAGTATCCCACTGAAACCTCCAACTCTGAGCAGGTTTTTGGGAAGACTGGGAAGGGCTGTGCAGCAAAATGTAAGGTTTTTCCTATTCAAACCAGACTTTCCTGGCTGTGTGTGAAGGTGTTGCAGCCCTGAGCGCGTGGGGTTTATTCTCTCATTAAATACAGAGCTAATGAAAATAAGAATCTATAAAGTCTCAGGGTTGTAATGACTCGGTGGCCTCTGGAGAGAGGTAGTTCACTCTGGCTGAAGGACTTTTATTACCTAGAGCTGCAAAACACTTCTCTGCTGGCAAAAATGGCTGCATTTTAGTTTGGTAGCACATGGGGGAGGTTTGTGATTATTTGAGTATTCTATATTTTCACGTACAACTCAAAATGCAGCAGGACAAATTCAAATTATATTCAAATTAAACTCAAATCTGAAACAGCCTCTTTTTGCTTCCACAGAAAGGGCCTCCATCAGCCCCAGTGCTGCAGATGCAGGAGCTGCCCTCTTATCTTCCTGTGTTTTCCCCAAGATCTGGCAACAGCTTAATTTCTAAAAGGTTTACTTTTATCCATAGGTAACCTTCCTGCATCCTGAAAAACCCTTTCTGAGCCACTGGCCTCTGGGAGCTGCTGATGCACCAAAATGCACCAGAACCCCGAGTGTGAAGAAGAAATACCAGTCAGACTAAACCCAAGAGTCAGGCTTTCTTTGGCTGGGATTCTCCTGGGTATCCCCAGGGAATTGGGGAGTTTTCACAGGGAATTTTGCTCAGCTCTGCAGCAGTTCCTGCACTGGCAGCCCCTTCCCTTCAGGGCTGTGTCACTGCTTTATGGAATACACCTGAATTCAGTTTTTCCACCACTATTTGCCCCGGGAACTTCCAGGAAACTCAACATCCCGCTGGTGTCTCCTCCACTCAGCACCACCAGCAGGTCCCTGCTCTGCCTCTCACATTTCCTGACCCATCATTGGCTCAAAAGTGGGGATTAAAGGGGATATTTGAGGCTGGGGAAGCCTGGGTGGCTCAGAAGAGGAATCAAGGGTGGTGTTAATCCCGGAATTCCCAATTAGAGGGTCAGCAAAGCTGTGTGGAAAGGAGGAAGAGGAGTGGGCTCAGCTTGCAGAGCAGACACCCAGCCATAATCCCCTGGGGAATTCAGCACTCAGGGATGCTGGGCTGGAAAAACAGGAGGAGATGGCACCAATTTTTCCAGAAGGATTACGAGCAGGGACAGGATGGTCTAGTGACAGAGCAGCACTAATTGGATCATCTTTCAGAGCAGGGAAAATTGTGTTGCTGCAGAAAAAGCTGTGGCTTATAAAAGTGCTCTGTGAATAATTCCCCTTTCCATGATGTGAAGAGTGTCCTCCCAGCAGAGCCAGAGCCGGGGCTGCAGCTCAGCCCTCCCCGGTGGGAGCAGCCCCAGGATCCCCAGGGAGCAGGATGGGGACAGAGGTGCCACTCCTGAGAGTCCCACAGAGCATTCCCAGGTTTGGAATCACTGGGGAAAGCCTGGGGCAGGCTGGCTGCTCCCACCCCCAGAGCTCATCCCCTGCCCTGCCAGGCTGGAGTTTCTCCTGCTCCATCCCCTCTGTCCTGGTTTTATCCCTGCAGACTCCAGAGGAGCTGCCTTGCTCCTGAATCAATCCCCAATTAATTTCCTCGGCTGAACAGTGTACAAAGGGCCGATTTTATCTCTTTCCCTGCCCCTGTGACAGATCCAGTGGTAATGGAAATCTTTGCCTCCAGGCAGGGCATTCCAGTAATGACAGAGCCAGGTCTTCTGCTGCCCATAAAAGCCAGGAAAACTCGGAGATATTGCTCTCCTTTTCCCATATTCTATTTTTTATGGATGTCTGCAGCCCATCAATCATGGCAAATGTCTCCTCTAAGCTCCCTGCACATTTTTTAGAGGCCTGACTGGTGAAGCTTCTGAGGGAAGCAATGGGAACCCAGCTGTAAACGGGCAATTAGTGGGAAGCAACACTCATTTATGACTTTTTAATAATTTCTATGAAATCACGAGTCATATTACTGAAACCTGCTTATTTGTCTTGTCTGAGCTCACCAGAGACACTTGTCTTGCTAAATTGACCAGCAAGCCACGTTTATTGGAGCCATTTAGAATGAAAAATATCCAGTGACTTATAAAATGCCGACGCTGAGGCAGGGGATTCACATTGGGAGAATCTCATCTTTCTGCCACGGTTAAACCCAACGACTTCAATGGCAGAAAATCATATCCCTGTGACTTTTCAGCTTGCAGCAAACAGAGCAAGGGAGCCCAAAGCCTGAGGTGTCTGAGGTACCAGGAGGGACAACACCAGGGCTGAGCCACCACGAAGGAAGGGCTGAGGAGCCCCCTGGTCTCTCCAAGGGTCTCGTCCTTCAGCCATCAGGACTTTTCCCACCCAGTGAAAGGATGGAGAATCCTGTCTCTCCACTGATTTTCTGAGTCTGTTAATGAGAAAGGTAATTATTCCCAGTATTGGGATGATTTCAGAGGCATCTCTCCAACCTGTGCAAAGACCATCAAACCAGGAGCCCAAGTGACACACACTGATAATACCAAAGATGGTTAAAAAAATAAATATAAATTAAAACTACCCACCTTTGGGTCAGAAAAGGGAAAGAAAAAAACAAACCAATAATCAAAAAGCCAAACCACCAAACCCATTCTGTGCTGGCGTTTGCAGGAGCCTGTGCAGAGACAATTGATCCTGTTTGGTCCTGGCTTAGTGTCAGGCTGGAGTGGGTTTGGGGACAATCAGGAGGGATGTGACCACTTGAAACCAGTGCCTGGAGCTGGTGCTGGGCTGAAAGCAAGACCAGCCTGCCTTAAGAGGTGTGTGCAGGCCAGGCAGAGAAACCCCAGCAGCAAAAAGGCCACTGGCCACTATTTTGGTTGCCATTTCCACTCTGGAATCTGCACTGGGAGGTGTGAAGAGAGCTCTGAACAAATGGAACTGGTGCTTGATAACAAGGAGTAGAACTAAGAGTGTCTTGCTGGTCACTGAAATACTGCTGGGCTGCCCAAGGAAGGGAGCTGAGCCAAACCCTCCGGCGTAACAGGGGCCTGCCAGGGGTGGCATGGAGTGAATTTTATCCAGGGGTGGATTAAAGCCATTTTTCTGAGGAACCAGCCCTTGTCTCCAGGCTGGGGACACGGCCAGGGCTGTGTCTGATGGCAGAGGAGGTGGCCGGGTTTGCTCTTCCCTCCTGCTCAGCCCTGCCCTGCTCTCACTTCCCCTCCTGGCTCATACATAATGCAGGCTACAGAACAGCACGATTTGCACGGGTGCTCCTACAAAAGAAGGGATTCTCCCCGGGAAAAGCATTAATTGCACTCCCATTTCAGTATTTGATCTCTTTGCTGTTTATGTGTCAATGAGGAAGGCTGGGACTGGGGAGCAGACTCCCCCAAACCTCTGTTAGAAAGGAAAGAGGGTGATTTGGCTTGGCTGCTATAAATGCTTCATGGAAATGTCTCCTCTGTCACAGAGAATATGAATTTGCTGAGTGTTGAAAGGAGCTGCAGAAATGCAGATTAAAGGTTCACAAACCAGACCGGGCTCCATTCAGGAGAGGCTTCCTCATGATTTTTTCAGCCAGGGGTATCCTTGGACAAGAGAATATTTGTATCTTCCTTTGACTGTGTTTGAAGCACAGCTTGATGGTCTTATTCAAGCAGATAGAGTGTTCAAAGCTGGCAATTAAGACCTCAGGGTTCTGGCAAAGGCATCACCCCCCGCTCCCCAGCACTGGAATATTCAGTGCTCGGTGCTCACACTGGGGTTTGTCTCCCTTGCTGAGGAGCAAACCCTGATCTGAGCTCTGCAGGTCCCCTGGGCTGGGCTGGGGTCGTTGTTTTTCCATGTCCTCCTCAATGACTACAATATCAAATAGGCTGGGATTCAGGGAATCACCTGGAATGGTTTGGGATGGGCTGAGCTTTCAGGTCCTTCCAATCCCACCCAACCCATTCTGGGATTCCACGCCTCTCTCTTGGGTGTTTCTCCCAACCCAACACAGCCCTGCCCGTGTCCCTGCTGGGTGTAACACAGAGGATGCATATTCTGATTAAATCCTGACTGCCACTTGTTTACTGAAGACTAAGCTATGGCTCTATCTGATTTAAACTCGCCCAATATCTTTCCCTAACAAAGCATGATTTATGTGAGTGGATCCTGCAGTCGGTTCCTCAGGGCAGTGTATCCCCCTGCAGCCGTTCGGGCTGGTCTGTCTTACTGCGCTTCCATTTTTTTAAGGAAAATGAAATCTCCCCCATGGATTAGCATAATTCCTTGTGAGAGTGACTGTGCTGAACCATTGACTGATGCAGTTTGCAAAGCAGAACATTTTTCAGGGCGATTACTTCCTTCTGGGGAGATGTGCAAATGCAGTCTCCTTTCTATTCCGATCTCTTCGGAATTATTTGGGGGGAATTAGTTTGTGATTGTTCCTGAATCATTCTGAAAGGCACTTGTACACTGACTGCATATTAAGAGTAGTTATTTATAACTCTTAATAACTCAGCACAGCAAAGGTCAGGTGGGGTAAATGGTGCTCCTGCATTCAGGCAAACGTAACTCCTTAAGGATTAACATCTCTCCAGTAGTGGAAGAACATGGAAGTAGCTCCTTGGCCTTCACTCATTTCCCCAAGATAAACATCCTCTGGAGCTTTGGGATATTTTCTCTGTTTTCTGTGCAACACAGACCCAAGGAGAGGTGGATTGGGATGCTTTAAGGTCGAGGCCTGGGTGTTTATGGAGCTCAGGGGCTGAAGGGTGATCAAGCACAAGCCCTCAGCTCTCTGGCACTGCTGCAGTTGGGAGCCTGTGCTGATCCAGGATGCTGAAGAGGAAGGTGAGCTCTTTGGGGGGTATCTCTGGGCTGACCATCCCTTCATGCTTGCAGCATTTCCCACAAAGCACAGGGAACCCAAAGCAGCCCCAAAACAAAGAGTACAGAACCAGACCAGGAGTAAACCAGGAGAGCAAAGTGGTGGCTCCTCCAAGGCTGCTCCTGCACTTGGACAGAGATCCCAAAGCTGGAGAGGCTTTTGGATGGGAGAAAAAGGTGTTTGCTGAGGGCTCGCAGCATGCAGGGGGTGATGGTGGTGCTTGATGTGAGGGGGGCATGGGAAAAGGGAGAGAAAAGGTGCCAGCAGGGCAGTGTCCCCAGGACACTCCACACTGCACAGCTGGACACAGCCAAAGGGACAGCACAGAGGTGCTCCCAGCTGTGCCCTCGGCCGTGTGGGCAGTGCCAGGGGGAACCAGGCAGGCTTTGGGAACAGCTCCATCTCCTCTCCCTCCACACAGCCCAGGAGTGAGCAGTGCCCACCCAGGACTGCCCTGTGCTGCCCCACTCCTGCTGTCCCATTCCACCAGGCAACACCTCCCCAGGCCTGGAAGTTTCCACCTGAGCAGCAAGAAAGAGCAGCTTTAATGTTGACTTGACAACATCCCATAAAAAAATCAGCTGGAAATGTATCCTGCTTTGGTGGCCACTCATCCCCTGGAGCACCTCTCTTGTAGGTCAGACACCCTCAGGTACAACTGAAGAAGAACTTTATTACTACAGAGAAAGAGAGATAAAAAAGGAGAGAAAGATAATCACTATGGGCCGAGCAGAGGAGAAAGAATTATTATTAGTGCCTTGATTGACCTGCCTGCCCAGGGCATTGGAAGTCCACCAAAATAAACAGTTGGCCCAGGAGATGCGAGTAAATAGATAATGCGAAAATGATGTTCTTTCAGTTTCTTTGTATTTAATGAGTGCAGTGAGTGGACTTCACAAACAGGTGGTTGGGGACACCGTGTTCAGCAGAACACATCAGCTGAGCTGCTCTGAAGGAAACAGGTCACACAGGGCGACCTGCCCACGGCTGGAAACGTGACTGCTGCGTGCAGAGCAGCAGCACACGGGGCTCTGCCAGACACCTGGCACTGCAACAGAAAGTTCTGCACGGTTTGGGAGGGTGAAGTGTATTTTCACACTGGGATGACAATGGATCAAATGATCTTCAAGGTCCCTTCCAGTCCAAACCACTCTGTGCTTCCACGAACGTAATGAAAATCTGAATCCCTGACCATTATGGTTAAGCAAAAAATTCCAAGCCTCTTTTGGAAAATATGTCCCTATTGCTTTTTAGAAAACATGTCCCGGTTGTTTTGAACCTTTCTCTCTTCTCAGGTGTGGCAAAACTCCACTGGAAACCATCAGCTCCATCCTCTGACAAGGGGAGCCAGGCTGATGTCCAGCATCCTGCTCTGATCACCATGACAACGGGACAGCGACGGAAAAACCCTTCGGAAACCTCTGGAGAGCGAGAGGAATCTCAGTAATGATCCCCCCGGTCTCCTCATCCCCAGGGGCGGCCGTGAAGGAGCACAGTGCCCCAGGCTGTGCTGGCAGCACAGATGCGGCTCCCACCGCGTCCCGGGGCCACCCGTGTCACACGCGAGTGACAATTCGCACAGAACGGGGTGGCTCTGCCTGAGGACGCCAAGGATCGTGAGCAGCTCCCGGAGCGCTGCGTGTGTGTGAATGATGCGGCCAAAGCGGCGAGGAGGGATCGTGCCGGGGGAACAATCCCGGGAATAATCAAGGGAAAAGAAATAAATGAGCTGATGGGCACGGTCACCTCATTGTGTCGCTGGGTGGGACGTGGCCGAAGGTGGCACGACAGGGGACTGAGGAGGGCAGGGGGCAGCGCTCTGGCCACGGGGGGTGACCCCTTGCCCGGCCCACAGGGAAGGGTTTCAGGGATGCTCCAGCATCAGCAGCTTCATCCCTGCTTTGGAAGGCGGCTCCGAAGTGCAGGCTGCTCTCTGCCCACTTCATAGTGCTCAGCTGGGAAATCCCAAGGATGTGGAGCAGAAATAATTGGATATAAAATGACAAAGTGGCATGATTATATATCAGAGACTTTTTGCTGAATCAATAGACGTCAGAAAGCGTTTTGCTGCCCAGAGCTATCAACGAAGAAAGTTCTCCATGGCTTTCCTCTAACTCCAGTGTTTCCTTTTCTGCTGCACTGTCTGGACCTGGGAAGGAGCCCACACCTGGGGCAGGGGCTTAGGGAGATCTGGGGAAGTTTGTTGGAGAGCCCCCCCATAGGAAGGCAATAAACCCCTGCCCTAAAATAACTTACCCTTCCAAACCGTCCCATAAAATACTTCCTAAGCTTTCTACCCCAACAGGCACTCAAGAAAAAAGCCTTTAAGTGTTTGTGTGAATCAGATGGCACCTTCACCCCCAGGATGTGTCCCCCAGATTCTGAGGGTATTTCCTGGGACCCCACAGCTCTTGTGCCCAGGTCTCCTCAGGACATTTTAAAAAGGCTTTCCTTAAACAGCCCCTTCCTCCAAACCTCTCTCCACGCTGTGGTTTTCCATCTCATCCCACAGTGTAGCAGGGTTGGAAAAGAGCCCGGCAGAGCCTCCTGCACCCCCGGGACACACCGGGAAGGGGGAAATAGCCGAGCTGAGCATCCCCAGCTTGCCCTGGGCTGGAGCACAAGCTCCTTTAATTCCATGCACAGTCACATGCATGGCACACCCCAGTGAGCCAGGGAACCGGCTGGGCAGGGGCTGGGGGGGCTGCACAGCTCTGCAAACATTCCCTCTCCCACCACAGACACCCACCTGCTCCTGGACAACCCTCTCTTTACATCCTGGAGCAGCACCACCCCTATTTCACTCCCCAGAACCTGCCCAGAGGTTCCACAGCAGCTGCAGCCCCAGGAGAGGGGTCTCAGCACAGCTCATTACCAGCACATAAAAAGCTGTCATAACCTCATCAGTGGCCCAGAAATATTACCCCAAAATACCCTTTTTTCTTTGCTGCCTCAAACCCAACCTCAGCTCCTGTGGGCAGAGGTCCCTTAACCTGTGAGGACAGAACACCCCACGCTGCAGGCGAGCCCCACGTGCTGCTCAACAGGTCCAGGTGACAAATGACCTGCCTCTTCATTAAAAGCTGATTATGTCCTGCAAGAAATTGCTCCGAGGTGTTCTGAGTAAATAAAAGGAGAGGCTGGGCTGGTTCTTGCCTCCCAGGGCTGGGAGAGAGGGCAGGAGGGGCAGCTGAGGGGAGCTCTCAGCAGGAGGCTGTGTGGGTGGTTCTTTGTCTTCGATTTTAAGAGCATCATGATTATTTCATTAGGGTTTTCTTGCCGGTGTCTTGGGTGCAGTGTTGTCTCCTGGCTGGATCTGCAGGCAGATGTTCTTTTCTTTTGTGCTCTGGGCTTCTTTTATTTGAACAGGACTAAACATCCTTTGGTGTTTCTGCCTTCCTGAAAATCAGCCCCTTCAGAACTCAGGAGAAAGCTTTGCTGCCCTACAAGAGCTGGGAGTGCTCAGTGCCTGTCTCTGGTCCCTGCAGGGTGTGCCACAGCCAGGGGGCTGAGGTGGGGAAGGACCCCCTGCCTGGCACCCCATTGCTTTTGGGGGGATAAAGGCACCTCTGCATCCCAGGGGAGGGGGGAAACCTCATTCCAGCTCTGAGTGAGCAGAAAGAATCCTTCCCCATGGGATGCAAACCCTGGTGCTGCTCTGAATCCTCCGAGTGCTCCGAGCCCCCAAAACCTGGCCAAGGAAACTGGTTTTGGGGGAGTTGAAGAAGGGGCCAAACAGCAAATACCCCTCAGGGGGTGAACCAGCCCCTGGACTATCCCTGACTTGAGCCCAGAGGTGTCCCCAGGCTCAGCACACCCCCTGGGCACCTCCTGTCTCCAGTGCCACCATCCACGGTGCTGCCACCCGCAGGGATGGGTCCCAGACACTGGAAAAGGAACTATTTCTGGCCAAAAGAGCCGGATTTTGGGAAGCACTTTGGCTGTAAGGGACACTTGGTTGTGGGTCACCAATGGACAGGGGGTTGTCTCTTCATTTCCCTGCTTGGCTTGTTGTGGCAGGAGAGGGACAGGTCTGAGCTATTCCAGCGTGGGAGACTCCCCCCAACACGAGTGGACTTTCTCATAAGCACCTAAAGCTACAAAAGATGAAACTTCCAATAATTTCCCAGTGCAAATTCCTTCAGTGTAGACAATTCCCAGGCTCCCTGTTACCCCCCTGTAATGAAAGTCCCCCGTATTCCTTTTATTTCCTTCTCAGTACAAATAATGTGCTTTTTTATGGTGAGTGCAGGACTTTGCTGTGTGTTAACCCAATTATAAAAGGTTTGTATGATCTGGTGTTCCTGGAAACTTGCAGCAATGGGAAAAGGGGGGCTGGGGAAAACCCCCCTGATGGTCAGGGCACAGGGTTAACTGAGGAGAACCGAGGATGGACTCAGCCTGGGGCCAGAGGGGAGCAGGAGGTGCCTCCTGGGGGCCAGCCAGCACCTCTGCCTTTGTCATTGCCCCCCATGTCACATGGGAATGTCACAACAGGGTTTCTTGAACCACGTGCCCAGTCAAGGAGGCCACATTTACCCATCACAGCCACCTCCTGTCAGGCTGACCTGGCATGACACGGGGCCCCAGGGCACCAAGAACTCACCTGGAGCAGTGTTTTACACCCAGGAGTTATTTCTCATTGTAATGCTTTGTATTTGCTCCCACAGCTTGCTCAGGGATGTTACCTTATTGTGCTCATTTATCAATACTCCATTATTGTGCTCATTTATCAATATTCCATTATTGTGTTCATCTGTCTGTGACATTTCAACAGAGCTCTTACACAACTCTCTGAGCAGCATTCATGATGTTGATATTCTGGGGTTTTTTCCCATTCAGAGTGATTTTTTACATATTTCATAGAGCTGGGAATGCTCATTTTAGGAGAAATCTCATCTTTTCTATCACCCAGTTACTGTAGGTGAATATTTCTTTTATTCTTGTCCCAAATCCCCCCCTGACTGTGCCAGCCTGGGCAGGGAGGAACCAGACCGTGCTGTAGCTTTGGATAATCTCAGGATTACTTGACCATTTTATTTCCCTTTTTGAAGGGCCACGGGTGAGACACCATTGTTGGCAGCAGCAGGATCATGTTCAGACCATTAATGTGACACAAACCCCACTTCTTCCCACCCCTAAGAGGAATTCTTGTGACTTAGAATGGATAATTGACTGGAAGTAGCAAAGCTGCTCTGATGGCAAACAAGCTGCAGGACCCCAATCAATAGGATATAATTCCCCATCTTTCTCTGCCCAAGGGGACTCTCCAGGCAGAGGGGAGGGAGCCATGGAGTGGATGTAAAGGCTGTTTCATTGCCACACCCTGGGTGCCTTATCCAGTGGGGTAAATTCTGATCCCAATACATTATTCCCAGTATTATTTCCTTAATAACATGACTTTACCTGCCCAGTCCATGCCTTGCCTCAGCCTGGCCCGAGGGTGTGTCAAGAGGTTTGTGTTGGTCCCTGAGTTACGTTGCCAGGGATGTTTTCTGTCCCTGGGCTCTTCCCACACAGGGCACAGCAGGTTGTACTTGGCTCTGTTTTGGGGAATGGAGGATCTTTGAAGGAAGGAATCCTTCCCTGGGAGGGTGGGCAGGCCCTGGCACAGGGTGCCCAGAGAAGCTGTGGCTGCCCCTGGATC
>JAWWMO010000155.1:1134607-1149375 GCA_035047845.1 Dendrocincla fuliginosa | reverse complement strand
TTCCAGGGATGATGGGGCAGCCACAGCTTCTCTGGGCACCCTGTGCCAGGGCCTGCCCACCCTCCCAGGGAAGGATTCCTTCCCCATATCCCACCTAACCGTGCCCTGGCAGTGGGAAGCCCTTCCCCACCCCACTGCCCTTTGTCCATGGAGAGCAGCAGGGATGAGCAGGTCCTGTTGGGGTGTTGGAGCCCATCAGCCTGAGGATTGGTTCCTGCAGGATTGATTCCCTCCAGGAATGTGGGAGAAGAGCCCAAACCCCACTGCTGACTGGGGTGACAGTGTCCAGTGTCCCCTCCTGCCTCCTTTCTCGGGGCTGGGGTGGGGAGGGATGGGGAGGGAGCAGGGATTAGTGCCCTGGAGCCCAAACCTTGCAATACAGGTTTCCAGTCAAGAGCCACCTGCTTCCTTTTATTTCCAGTCCTGACTCATTCTGACATTGTTTCCTCTACAAAGACACATCATTTTGCCAGTGTTTTTTTGCTTTAGACAAGACAGAGCTGCAGCAAAGAGCAGGCACAGCAACCTCAAAGAGCAGCCACAGGAACCTCAAGAACTCTGGTGGTTGCAAAGGAGCGTCAGGGGGGTGTGAGTGGCTGTGCCCATGTGGGGTGATGGGTCATGGGCACAGGGGACAAGGACAAACATCACCCAAAGAGTAAAAAGCTCCCATTGCCTTTAAACTGTGGAGCTGAACCCCCAGCCCCCAGAAGAACAGCCCCCAATTGCACTATTTGTCTTCTGCTGAGAAACATCCACTGGGCTTGGGTTTGTTCTTGGGGCCCTGGGCATATTCCTGCAACATCCCTGTGCCCTCCACTTTCCCCATTCCTGTTAAAGCTGTGCTGGATGCGTGGATGTCACCCACTGAGGGGCCACCCATCCCTCCAGGTGAGGGGCAGCAGCTCACGTGGCTCTCAGCAGCACTTCAGTGATTTCCATTAGTTTTTAACTGATTTCTGCAAATCCACAAAATGCTGGTTTCAGCTTTCGGCTCTAAAGCCCCAAGGTGCCCATCCAGCCCTCATCTGATTTCCCCTCCTTCAGAAGCCACCACCCACTGCCCTGGGGGGGATCAGCCTCTCAAAACACACCTATCCCCCCCAAAATGCTGCCAAGCACAGCTGGGCTGGGCTGCCAACCCCTCTGGGGCACAGCTGGATCCCGAAGGCCATCCCAAGGCCCACCAGCCCATCCCTTGGGGCTCCTCTCTAAGGCTCCAGAGCCCTTGGGACAGGGATTGAATAATTTAGAGGGTTTTCCCTTCCAAGCATCCTTTATTAGCTCTTTACAGAGCTGTTTGCTCCTCACTAGAAACGAAAGCCCTGTGTGTGTGGCTGAAATGCTGTTGGGCTTCACCAAACCTTCAGCAATGCTTTGGCCTGGGGTCTGTACAAAGGAGGAGGGAAATAGCAGCGTTTTGGTACAAAGGAGGAGGGAAATAGCAGCGTTTTGGTACAAAGGAGGAGGGAAATAGCAGCGTTTTCCTGCTGGCCTGGGAGCCTCGGGAGCCTGGCAGGCTCTTGCTGCAGACTATCCTGGCTGGGCATGGCTCTTGGACGTGGTCACATTCCCCACAGAGCCCGAGGCTTGTGCCAGGTGATGAGTGGTTTGGACACCCACCAAAAACTCCTCTGAGTCATTCTGAAACCTTAAAATGCTGATCAGCATTGCTGGGGCTGCTCAGGAAGTCCTGGGAAAGAGGCAGGAAAGCTGTCACTTTGCTCTTTTTTTGTAATTATTTTTTGTTTGATGAATTCTTTTGCTTCAGTGGATTTTGAGATGGGAACACAGCTGAGAAAGGAGAGGCTGAAGCACCACACAGGGACGGCGTGTTGAGATGTTTCAGGGCAGAGCATTCCCAAAATCAGACTGAATTCATCAGCAGTTTCTTGTCCTCCAAATAGTCTCTTTTAGCCAGGGCAGAACTGGGATCAGCCCCTAAATGTGTCCTGGGAGGGGCAGCAGAAAGCTGAGCCCCCTCAGCAGGGTCCTGGCAGTCCCTGCCCATCCCCACCGTGGACTGGAGTCGGGGCATTGCTGTGGCAACACCACCAGCACCGGCCAGGGAAGGGACATGCCAGTTGTGGAGTGGCACTGACACTAATGATATAATTAGCCCTGTGAAAAGTCATGGCTGGGAGCACCTACCTCGTTTCCAGGGTGACTGAAGGGCCACAAGTAATGACGGGTTTCCATAGAGCCGCTGTCCCCAGCAGGAGGGCACGGAGGGTCCTTTGTGGTCGATGGGCAGGAGGTGGGCACGGCCAACATGCCCATTCTGCCTCCCAAACTGGCAAAGGCAGCATCCCCAAAGCCTGCCCTGACAAGGGGAGCAGCTCCAGGCTGGGATCCTTCCTTGCTCCCCACAGGCATCGTGCATGCCTTGGTTTGGATGTTCACAGAATTGGTTTGGCCTCCTCCACGCTCTCCCACAGCTTCTGCTTGGGTTTTCTACCATGACCTGTCTTCTTGTCATGACCTGACTTAGAAACCGTGGGGGGAAATCACAGTTCAGTTGAGAAAAGCACATCAATGTGCACTGGGAGGTGTCCCAGTGAAAGCCCAGCTCGCTCCTTGGATGGAAGGACTTGTGTCACTCTGGTTTCCCAGAATAAGAGTGGAGAAATTCATTGCCTCAGAACTGGATTGAAAGGAAGAGCTGATCAGTGCCCCAAAGGATTTAGTGCTCGGTACCAGACCAGCTGTACCTGTCCCACACTATTAAATCCGACAGCTGTGATGCTGTTCCTCATGGACACCCTTCTGCCTCTTGATTGAAAACATCATCTGAAAGGTCTTTTCCAACCTGAAGGATCCTGTGATTCTGTGACTGAGTGCTTGGGCTGCAGCTTGCACTTTAATTAACTCTAAAGAAGTGTATGGAGTTGTTGGTACTTTAATACAAGGAGTTCCCAGCTCTTTCTGCTGCCCTGGGGGGTAAATAAGCCATTCAAGTCAGGTGGAGAATCCAGATCCTTGCCTGGACAATGTCATTACCTGGGAACTGCAATACAACAAAAAGGGATGTATTCCAATATCTGTTTTTATCTTTTAGGCAAACCCCTGAGCTGTGATTTCAGCCTATTGTCTGGAAAATGCCAGGAGCTGATTAAACACCGGAGGAGGGGATCGTTGGCAGGAAGGGTGGGAGCACCACGGGGTCACACCAGCTCCAGCCGAGCCATGAAGTGCTCCCAGCACTGCTGCTCCTTCTCAGGGAAAAGGGGATGGCAAAGAGGTCCTGGGAAGCTGCTGGGACAGGGAAATGCACAGAAATACAGGGACATATGGGCAGCATCACATCCCTGTCTGCTGCAGAGTGAGAAATAAACTCCTCTCAACAAGAGAATGGCAGGATTTATAGGAAAACTGAATATAGGACGGGAGAAAGGGAGTTCCTATTGGAGGGTGGGCTCGGGAGGGAGCGGGGCTGCATCGTGGAGGGCTCTGCTCCTCACATACCCCCAAACACAAGGAAAATGGAGTTAAAAATGCAATAACCTGTGTGTGCACAAGCACACACTTGCCACAAACACATCTGCCCATGCTCTGCAGCCAGTTGTCGGCAGGACTTCTTTTGATTTCCCTTCTGTGATGTGTGGCAGAGTGAGCAGCCTTTGAGTGCATTTATTATGGTCTTGAATTGCTTTCCATGGTAACTAATTGTGATTTCCGAGGCGCAGGTTCTGCAGTGGCACAGGATGAAATGGAGCTGAATATGGAAGCAGCTGGTAAGAAGAAAATCACTTGCTTATGAAATAGTATTTAATGATGGAGATTGATGGAGCAGAAGAAATGGGGGTGGCAGGGACTAGAACAAAACAGCTCTTCCTAAGCTTCATGTATTCCCTCAGAGCTTGAATTCCCCAGGAAAGCATCTGGTGGGTATTTAAGGAAAGGAAACCCCCCTATGTGGGCTGCCTTGCCACTTCCCCACTTCTCATTTTATTAAGAGGCAGAATCTTAAAAATCTGGCTCTATAAAAGAGAAGAAACGGTCAGGAAATGAAATTCGTGTTAAATGGTGTTTACTGCTTAAAATAATGGGAAGGCTTTCACCAAAAAAAATAAAAATATCCATTTCACTGTGAAAAACAGGTGAAAACCTGTTTTGACCAATGTTGAACAAAATTAAAGCAAAAAGATGTGCCCAGAGTGTGGGGGTCTCGCTGCCCTCCCACACCCAGAGAGAAGAGGAGAGGGGAGAGAAGGGGGAGAACACTGCACACAGTTCCATGTGTTGGCAGAGGGGAGACCTTCAGGTTCCTCAGCACAAGAGACTGACAGTGCCCTCCCCGTGCCATCAATGTCAGCAGTGCTGGGTGACAAAGGGCCTGGGGCACAGCTCAGAGGGGCTGGGGAGGGCGAGGAGCTGCCAAGGCACACGATCCCGGCTGGTTCCCTCCCCAGTCCCACCAAATGCAGCACCTTTGCTGTGGGAGAACCCCAGCGAGTCCTGTTCCTGCACAGGCAGCACCAAAAGAGGCCAAATGGGGAATCTCCAAGCTCTCAGATGGGGCTGAAGCCTCTGGCATGTGCCTACCCCTCCTCTGTAAGGGGCCACGGGATCTAACACTGCAACAACACATCCAGGGAGAAAGAACAGTATTGTCTTGCCCTTATTAAAAACTATGGTTGAATTAATAAGCAGTAGCACAAACCCACCCCATGGAAGAAAAAAACCCCACCCAACCAAAAATCCCAAATCCAACCCCCCAAAAAACCCAGAAAATCCAAGTAAACAACCAGGAATGTGACTGTGATGAGCTGAAAACTCTGAGTTTGTAGGAGTTTCCCTGCCCTTGGTCCAACATTCCCAGCAGCAGTCGTGTTCATGCATGACAGAAATCCTACAGCCTGGATAAACACATGGTTAGATTTGTGGGAATGTGCATTCAGAGCAGGGAAAATGTACTTTTAGGCACATGTAAAGTCAAATCATTTGTCATTTAAGTATTAATTTTATTCACCCAGCAGACAGTCATGTTTTCATTATATAAATATATATATGTAGGCACTTCAAAAGTGAATATTTGACACAAGCCTGTTGACAACTAGCACAGAGCATTCCAAGGAATCAGAGAGATCCAGGGGAACCTCGTGTGGGTCTGGCAGAGGATCCCTGATGGGCTGGGGTCGCTGGGTCACCCACCTAGGAAAGTGTAACCACACTGCAGCTCTCCTGCAGTCCCAGCCCCTGCTGGGCTCTGGGACAGAACCCACCTGCTCTGGGGGTGTCCAGGGAAGGGAGCACAACAACCACAGCAACAACAACAGTCCCCCAGCCATTGTCACAGTGTCACTGCCAGCCCCAGAGGAGCAGCCAGCCCGGGGTCACCGGGCTGTGCTGGTGGCACTGGGACACCTTTGGGGCGTTACAAGGCTGTTCTGACCGCTTTGGGTGGCACGTGGAGTGAAATCTTTCCTCTGCCACAGCTTTGCCAGGGCACCCTGGACAGCCTTGGCCTTGATTGTTTCACAGAAGCATCAGCCCAGGGCTGTAAGGGTCGTGCTGACCTGCCCGCCTCTCCTCGCCCCCTTTGCCCGGGTATCTCTGCCAGTCCTACTGAAGCCACCCCTGGGCAGTTCCCAACTGATGCCACTGAAAATCCTCCCCACCAGTCAGTTCAGCCCCCAGATCCACAGGAGAGGCACCACCTCAGCTCAGGACACCTTTGCATTTCTTTTACCCATTGCAAAGACCTTTGTGTCGAGTATAAAGCTCACAAAATACATCTCAAAGGAACTACCAGAAAGTATTTGCTTCAAATGGACCTTTTACAACATAACACAAAATCCAAATGACATCTTTTAGGAAAGCACTTGAAACTGTAACACTTAGGTCCTGACAACATTCCAGTATTTTAAGCTGTAAACCTTAAGTTTCATGTGATTAAATAAAATCAGCATTACAATTGCCAGGTATAACAATCATTGAACAGATTGTAACAACGAGATATAATTAGAAAGCAAACATGAAGCTCAGGAGTCTGGGACTGAGAAAACTCTCAATTCCTTGTGGATTTCTATCTGCACGTGGTAAAATCAGTAACAATGGAGAAGAGGTTCCAGTATTTCAGTATTTCGTCTCACACACTGATATCAATGTTTTGCAGGCAACAGTCAATTCATCACCCCCTTTTAAAATCACTTTACAGAGTCACTGTGACCTTGAAAAACAAATCTCCAGGTCAAATACTGCTGCCAGGTGTCAAAGTAACATCTGGAAGGAAATAATTAAACCCATCAGGTTTGGGTAATTGCCCCTGTGGGGGTAGGAACACAAGATTTTATATATGTAAGGATAAATAAATGACATATAAATGCTTACATATATCAAATCCTAACAACCTTCAGAACTGAACTACCTCTAGGTAAGACAGATAACCCTTTATTCCACAATTGAAAGGGTTTATTGATACCTGAGAGATTTTTGCATACTGATGCCGTGGTGCCTTTACCTGTAGGTCCTCACCCAAGCCCTTTGCTCTTTTCTGGGGTACCAACCCAGTGCACTTGGGTGGGTCCTTCCCACCAACTCCAGGGCCTTTGGCTGAGCCCTTCCTTACCTCCCCTGGCTGTGTGCACAGAGCCCTGACAGAATTCCATACAAACAGCTGCTGTGTAAATGCACAGGCTGGCTCATACACATCCAGAGTGATTTCACTGTTCCCGACAGTTTTCACAGCATCTGATTCCAAAGTGGTTCTGCTCGTTGATTCAAAAGAGCTTTTTGGAGTATTTCTCAGGGTAATGGACCAGACCTGTATAAAACACTCCCTCCTGCCTGACCTGCTTCCTGCTTCTTGAGAACATCAACCCCCTTCTCCACGCACCACCCAGGGAAAGCATTAGGGACACGACCCACGTAAGGCTCTGACAGAGTTTTTCACAGTGCTCTTTAAGGTGGCAAATACCAAACTCAATTTAAAGGTTCCCTTTGTCATCCAAACAGTTCAGTTCCAAAATAAATAAAATGGCACCACCGTTTTCGCTCCATTTTGCTCCTGATGGGGAATTCCCTAGAAGTGCTTTCATGCAAATATGGTGTTATCACAGCTGATAACAGCAATTAGAACTGATGATTTTATCAAATATAGTTTAGCCAATGGGCAGGTATTAGTGGAAGTGGAATCAAGTGTGCTTTTAGACACAAAATCGGACATGCCCAAAAATCAGCAAAAGTAACAGTACTGTATTCAGGAGAGACATCACAACATGAATCAGCATCATTGGCAAACCCTTGTTATGTTCAGAAACACCATTTTTTGCACTATATTTTACAGAAACCAGTTGACTGGAGTGATGAGGGTCAGCAAAGTTGTCTTTGAACAGTTCTTTGTTCAACTGTACAGGAATGCCAGGGAGGAAAGGGAAGCTACATTTCACTGACTGTGGGACTTCATAGAAAATTTAGAAATGCTTGATTGAAAATAGCACATTTATGTAGCATGTTTTGGAGTAAAATCCATCAAATGCTCATGCCCAAGGGGAAGAAACTTCCAAGACCTGACCCCTGCTGGAAATCATTCCAGTGCAGTCCCTGCCTTTGAACAGGAGGAGGATGAGGATGTTACAGGACCTGCAAGGAACCCACAGAACGACACAGTGACACGTGAAGCATCGATGTGAGAAACTCTACAGCTTTGCATTTCCAGTTGGCTGCTCCAGTTTTACACCCTAAATCTCCTAAAATCTAAATCTCCTCCTTGTGCTGTTCCTTGTCCCATATTCAGTTTTGGTGGCACCCCCTTAGATCCACCTGTCCCAAACCTGCTCCCCCTGGAGCACAGTTCACTCCTCTCCGACCTTCTCTGCTACAAACACCACAACCCGAGGCGCGTGTTTCCCTTTCCCTCACTCAGGAGCTCTCTGGCACCATTTCCAACACCACCACGACCCTCACGGAGCAGCTGGCACAGGGAGGCACTTATGTGACATGTTTAAAACTTATCTTTGGTAAACACTCACACACAAAAACGTGGAACTAATGTTTTGCTTCCTGATTGTAAATCCTCTCTTGCTACTGGTGTGTGTGTGTGTGCAGGAATCTCAACACACACAGGACACTGATAATAGAAAATATTTCTCCAATGCCACTGCCAAGGATTTGTTTGAATTCCCCTAAAAATAATGCAGTCCTGGGCTTTTTGGTTTTTTCCTGCCTCTGTTTGTTGCGCATTGAAGCAGCTCGGATCGATAACAAGTTAGCAACAGAAAGCGAGCCCTGTGTGCTCAATTTTCACCTTCTCTCTCACTCTGTTGCCTTGGTTTTCAAGACCAATTTAATCAGAATAGTTGTGTCTCTTACATCTTCCATTATCTGGGAGACAGATCCCGGGGTCTGACGCTGCAGGACTCGAGCAGCCAATCTTTCACTCGCATCAGTGGAAATTCTGGACACACCAAATGCTGGGGCTGCTCTTGGTAGGGGTGTTCGCTGCTCCCCAGTACCAACCAGTGCTCTGCAGAGGAGAGGACTGGTTAGCACTCTCTGATTGCACCTGGGCAACCAGCAGACTGTGAAGCAGAGCCCGCAGCACCAAGAGATGACCCATCAATGTGTATCTTCAAAGCTGCTGCAAAGAACTGTTGCTGGAACCGCGTGGATATAACCGAGGGATGACCTAACGCTTCTAACATCGGGTTTCTACTGAGAGGTATTTCATTGGCTTCAGTTTTCATTTACACTGTTGAAATTTTGCTTCAGATTTTTTTTTCCTAGAACCCAGAACTTAGTGCATTTCATTTTATAAAATTAGAATAATTTACATCCTTCTCTTTTCACTGCAAAAAAAATACAGCCCAAGGTATAAACGCTTCACAACTGACAGACGTTCACTTATTTCATGACCTGCTGAACGGTGATTTAGACATTGATCAACCAAAGAACTTTGGCAACTTGCACAAAAATATGTCCTTAACTCAGAAGTGCTGATAAAACTCGCTTTAATGAGGCCTTTATTAAGAAGTGGAAAGAGGGAGGAGTGTTAGGTGGGTGCTCGGAGCCGGCGTGTTCCTACACCATCCCGCTCTGGACCTGTATGTGCAACGGGTAGGGCTGGTAGAACACGGGGGGCTGCCCAGGGGCCATGTAGTAGGTGCTGAAGTTCCTGTCACTGATATAGGGAGCGGGCTGATAATAGCACGTCACGTTGGCTGCGTTGGGGATGATGTTCTGCTCCCCGAGGACTTTCAAAGCCAGAATTGTGATCATGTTCAGCGTTTGCCTCCGCTCGTGCCCCATGAGGCACACTGTGCTCTTGTTCACAACCCCCCGCAGGGTCATCAGGTAGTCGTACTTGCTCTTCTCCTCCCCGATGAAGTGGTTGCGCAGGTAGGACTCGATTTTCCTTTGCTGCTCGGCAACGTCTGGAAAGTCGATGAAGAACCTGGAGCACATGTAACGTTCCAGAGATTTAATTTTGGCCTCATCCGCCGGCTTAAAGTCACGCACCAGGAGGTTGCTGTACTTCAGCAGGCCACCTCCTCGGATCTCCTCGGGGTTCCTGGTGGAGATCAGCTTGTATCTCAAGTGGTCCATGGCCTCGTTGAAGTCCCCGTACATGCTCTCGGCGATGACGGTGGGGTGGGAGTCCTCTGCCAGCTGGCAGTCTGAGGCCCTGTAAACGCCCAGGATGGAGTCCAGGATGATCTGGAAGGAGTCCACGCTGAACTCAAACTGCCGCCGGAGCGAGCTGACAAACTTCAGCTCCACGTTCTTGCCGCTGTTGTTGGACAGCGAGATGAGACTCCAGCGGTCGTGGTCGGTGGAGACTTTGACCATCTTCTGCACATAGACATCTTTCATGGTCTGAGCTGTGATTTTTTGCTTATTAACACATTTGGGCAAGAAGTCTAACAGGCAATCAAGGACTGCTTCCTTAACAACCTGGAACTCCAGCTCGCTGGGTAGTTCCACCCCAAAAATGATGTCCAGGTCCTTGTAGCTGGTTCCATTCTGCTTGACCAGGATGTGGCTGGCTGTGGAGCCGTTCAGGCGGATGTCTCGGACGTGGATCTGCTTCTCAGTGAGCTGGTCCTTCACCATGTGAATGATATCCTTGGGCTTTACATCCAGGGTTGGAAAATTTCCTTTCCCGTGAATAGGGATGGCCTCAGCTAAAACCTGATCCAGGATTTTAATCTGATCCCAGGTGAGACAACTGAATCTGTGGTCTAGGTCCTCCTCAGTCATTGTGATGTCAGTTGGCTGAACAAGGAGAAAGAGAAATTAGGGACAAAGGTTAGAACTTCCTGAAACACCACAGAGTGGGACATTTCACTTGGTTATACCAAACTTCTCTGTCCCTTCCTCGCTGCAGTGGCAAAGCCAGAACATTTTCCAGTGACACAGTCCCAGTTAACAGTCTGAGCCAACCCCTGCACTTGTCACAGGCTTTTAATTGAATTTTAATGTGCTCACGTTTTAATCCTGCCGAGAAACCCTCCCATTTTCCACAGCCCATGACTCAAAGCACCTGCAGCAAACCATGCAGACCCGACCGACAACTGCTCGCAGGTTAGTAACACCAAACACTCCCGATGAAACTCCAAACCAACTTCACTGGGAACAGCTCAAATGAGCAAAATTGCTCCTTCTGTCCTGCCTGGAAACCTTCCTTGATCTTCAGTGACTTGAATACTTAAAATTAGTGAAAGAGAAGGAAGGTTTTGTAAGCAGCAGGAGCGAGGAACACGCTCAGTTTATCCAGTGAGTAACTTGGCTGAACTTTGGTCTCTGCGGATCATCTGTACACTCTCGTCCTTTAACAGCACTTGGAACTGGATATCTGATCATGGCTAAGCTGTTTCCGTTGCCTTCCTGAGGCAAAATGTTTCCCTCTGAGCCATTAGCCCTGTTCCTACATTAATGTACCAGTGTTACAAGTTATGGTCTGCAGGAGCAGCGAGAAACCCCCTTCCATCTTGAGGAGAGAGAACTTCTCAGGAAGGCCTGCAAAGAAGCACCCACAGGATACACAGGACAAAGCTCAGACTTGTTGAAAATGCTATTTTGGCTTTGTAGCCTCACATTTAGCCCCACTCAGGTGGTGTCCAGGTGGGATCTGAGTGGGCTCAGTGAGTCACCAGCCGGGTGGGACAAGTGCCTTGGGGAAGCTGCCAACACTGAGAACGTGCTGCTGGAACCACAGCCAGTGTCTCTGCAGGCAGATGGCTCACACAGAGTTTTACAGCCAGAGCTCAAGAATAAAAATGAAATAAAATCCTGCTGAGTAACAGCCCCACTGAAAAGTCTCCACTGGTGTTTCTTCAGCAGTAGGGACTACATATGTCCATTGGCATAGATTTTCCTTCCCTCGCCTTCAGATTCCACATTCTGGAATATTTTAGTAATTTCAAGTAACTTGTGAACTGACAAATGCCTCGGGAATATGGCAGAGCTGCATTTCAGCTATAATTTCAGCTCCTAGCTCCTAGCTAACTGATCAGGAGCACATGGAATTGCAGGCACCTTCCTGGCCTCACTACAAAGAATGGAACCAACCAGATGTTTGAGGTTGAATGAATGTTTTAAAAGTTGGCTAAAGCAGGACTTAAGTTTGGAGTTTAATTAACAGTGTGAAGGTCTTGGATTCAGTCCCACAGTTCCATGCAGCTCCTGGAACTGTGTGTGTGTGTAGTGTATAATTCCAGAGACATAACATGCAAACCCATGTATGTTTGCACATGTCCTCTGGAATATGGACATTGCTGCAGGAATTTAGAAAACACAAGGTTTTGAACCAAAAAGGAAAGAAACTGCCATCCATAGCACTGCCAATTTCATGTGCTCGTGATTTCACCATTAAATATCTGCAATAATTCCAGGCTTATTCCTTTAGAACTGTTACCATGAAAACTTGTCCCCATCCTTCAGAGCCTTTAAGACACCCAAGTACGTGTTTATCCCCAAAAGAGCTGCTCCAGAAAGCCCCTGTGAATTTTGGAAGTAGGACATCCCTGACTGGAGCGAGAAGGTTGCAAGGAGAGGGGTTTGTCTCCTTGTCATTCATAGAACACAGAATTGTTAAGGTTGGAAAGACTTCCAAGATCCCCAAGCCCAACCTTTTGTATGTCAGCTTATGGTGGATCAACCAGCAACCTTTGAGTGGTCAGAGTTGTTGTCTAAGCAGAAGGTTTTTATTATGGGGTTTTCTGACGCTGCCCAACTGTGACCTTTTTGAGGTTAATGTTGTGATGTAAAAGAAAGGTCACAGTGAAGGGAATGTTGAAATTCAATCTCCTCTTTTAGCAGAGGGACCCTCTTCAAACACTTGGGAAGTCAGAGGATGGAAGTATCCCTAAACAAGCTCAGAAATCCCTCCTTTATTGCTGCATGTTTTTAGTCATTTCAGATGTTATTGCAACGTACTGAGATTTTAAACTGACAGGAAAAGGTAATGTCAGCAAATCTCTCTTTTGTGTTGAAAAGATGTGCCTCAAAATGTCATTTCTCTAAAGTGTTTCCTGGAATCTGAGGAGGCTTTGGGAGTTCAGAGCCTCAGCACTAATGTTTTATGATAAATACTGAGAATTCTGTGCTGAAATAACACCTCCAACTTTGACAAGTGAGGAAAATGTCCTAAAACCCAGGAATTAGGTTTTCAGGAATGGAATTAATTTGCAGATAAACCTAAATAAGCTTTATTGTAATTATCATTATTATTTACTAATTATAATTTACTAATTTATAATTATAATTTACTACTACTACTAATAATTATCATTATTATTTGCTCCCAGCTTGCTACCCCACACATAGCCCTGCACTTTCCTAGAAGGGTTTTCTCTTCTTCTTTTCCTCAGTCTTGTCTGGCCACAAGAACAATTTCCAGGCAATTTTAGTCATTAGGAGCCTGGTTTCTCAAAGCAGAGGCAAAGTTCTTTCCCGAGGTGCTCAGGCCAACTTTAGGAGTTATTATTCATGGCAGCAGCCTCAGTTACAAGGAATCAGCAGCAGTATTGAGACTGAAATTAGTTAAAATGTTGTGTGAAACAAGAAGGGAAGGAAACTCACTGCACGTGGCCACAGCAGCTGGATAAACCAAACACCAGTGGGTGCTGCATTAGTGGGAAAAGAGGCTGGAGAATCACTTTCCTCCCAGGAAACTGGTGATGTTTGCAATGGAGGTCGAGCCATCTAGAAGGGCAGGTAGTGATAGGATGGGAGTGATAGCTTGTTTTAAACTAAAACAAGAAGATTTGGATTAGATTAAGGAGAAATTGTCCCCTGGGAGGGTGGGCAGGCCCTGGCACAGGGTGCCCAGAGAAGCTGTGGCTGCCCCTGGATCCCTGGGAGTGTCCCAGGCCAGGTTGGACAGGGCTTGGAGCACCCTGGGCTGGTGGAAGTGGAAGCAGATGAGCTTTAAGGTCCCTTCCCACCCAACCCATCCTGAGATTCCCTGATCCCTGGAGGCAGGAACACCTGAGTGGCCCTCTGTGTCATTTAGGGTCACCCTCTATGTGACACAGACTTCAAGAGCTCTCACTCCCCAGCACCCCCAATCCCAGCCTGCCCTGAGTCTTCCCTGCTGCTCCCTGCCACTGAATTCCTTCTCTGGAACTTCTTCCACATGAATACCCAAAAGCATTTCATGTGTTCCACAGTCAGTGTTTTCTTGCCTTAAAATCAGTCCATGGGCAGATGGAGCTGCACAAACATCACCACTGTGGCAGGGAAACTCAAAAGAGGGTGGGTTTTATTTCACTTCATCAATATCTGCAATTTATTGGAACTCTCTCCTGGTGATTTTTTTCTGGTTTTTGGTTTATGGGATTTAAAATGTTTATTGGGACTCTCTCCTGGTGATTTTTCTTGGTTTTTTTTGTTTATGGGATTAAAAATGTTACTCTAAACTGTCTGATTTAAGATCTCTGCCAGATAAAGCAATGAGGAAAAGTAGTTTTCTTTTACATACCCAGGCTAGACAAGCACAGAATAAGATGGATCAGACCCAGTCAAGTTTTGTGATATATTATCCTTATTATAAGCTTAGAAAAATATTTCCCTGTTTCAAGTTCCAGCTTGTCCTTGAGTGGTCACCTTGAGCTGCTGGAGTGACCACAACATGGAAAATTGTTTAGATACTGTGGGATCGTTAAACACAGTTTTGTTAACTTTCACTATTTATTTTTAGATCGAAATGAGAGGCTCCAATTTTCTTTTTGGACCAAACAACTATGAGTTTGGGGTTAAATGATGCCAAAAGGTTTCGTTAAGGCCATGGATCAGCTTCAGTGAGGAAATGAAAGCAGAGCTGGCTTTCCATCTGAATGCAGACAATCTGCCAGGCTAATGACAGCTTTCATGTTCCCCCCCACTTGCAGAGAAACAGATACGTACAGTCTAGAGAACAGTCTCATCAAATTTAGCTCATATTTTACCCATAACTGTTTAGATTCTCTTTTTATACACTCCCTAATGTTGCTTCAGTGTGTTTTCAAAGGCTTTCCCATGTGCTGGCATTCTCAAGCAGCATCCAGCTGGAAGAGTTTTTGTGTGCAGCTGTGGCAGCTCCATCCTCTTCCCTCTGCTTTAATCTGCTCCCTTGTTTTCCTGTTTTCCAGCAAACACTGGGAATACCTGACTTCTCTAATTCTCTTTACTCTGCGCTTGGAATCGGTTGCATGGAGACCTTTTACAGAATCCCAGGATCACTGAGGTGGGAAAGCCCTCCCAGCCCACGGAGCCCACCCTGTGCCCTGTCCCCACCTTGTCCCCCAGCCCAGAGCTCTGAGTGCCACGGCCAGTCCTGCCTTGGG
>JAWWMO010000155.1:1112184-1125403 GCA_035047845.1 Dendrocincla fuliginosa | reverse complement strand
GGGCATGGGGACACCGCGGGGACCCCCGGGACACATCCCGGGGCATGGGGACACCGCGGGGACCCCCGGGACACATCAGAGACCACCGGGACACATCAGGGATCACCGGGACACAACAGGGACCCCTGGGACACATCAGGGACACCCGGGACACAGCAGGGACACCCAGGCCATATTAGAGAAACTCGGAACACATCAGGGACCCCCGAGTGGCCTCAGAGACCCCCGGGCACATCAGAGACATCTGGACCATATCAGAGACCCCCGGGCACATCAGAGACACCTGGGCCACATCAGGGACCCCCAGGCAGCCCGAGGAACCCCTGGGACACACCAGAGACCCCCAAATAGCCTCAGAGACCCCCGTCCCTCCTCTTGGGCCCCCGTGCCCACACCCCCGATGCTCAGGGGAGCGCCTGATCCCAGCCCTGCCCCGGTGTCACTGTCACCACACGGCGGGTCACGGCCACCGGCATCATCCCCCGGCCTGTCCCCTGCCAGGCTCCGTGCTGGGGCACAGCACCATGGGGGCACAGGGATCCTAAAATAGCAGGATTGGGGTGCCACGGAGGCAGGGGTGACACGGTCTGGGGTCGTGGAATTGTGGGAGCAAGGAATCATAAAACCATGGAATCATAATTTCAGGGCATCAAGGAGTCATTAAATCACGGGATCACAGCATTATAGAGTCAAGGAATCACAAATCATGGGGTCAGGGCATTATAGAATCAAGGAATCATAAAATCTTGGACTCACACAATCATAAGATCATGGGATCATGGAAATGTTTCAGATGGAAAAGCCCTCTAAGACCATTGAGTCCAACCACTCCCCAGCACTGCCGAACCCACCACCAACCATGTCCCAAGTGCCGCATCCACAGGGCTCTTAAATCCCTCCAGGAGTGTTCGGACAACGCTCTCAGGGACAGGGTGGGATTGTTGGGGTGTCTGTGCAGGGCCAGGGTTGGACTGGATGGTCCTCATGGGTTCCTTCCAGCTCAGGAGATTCTGTGATTCCAGGGTTCTGGGCAGTCCCTTCCAAGCTTTAACAAGCCTTTCCATGAAGAAATTGTTCCTAATATCCAGCTGAACCTTGTCCAGCACAACTTGAGGACCCCTCAGCCCGGGGAAAGAGGGTCCCACTCACTTGGTGGCAGATGGTTTCATCCTCTGCTGATCCAGTTCTCAGATTATTAAACCCAAGAAAAGTCAGAACTAAACTTGCTTGGTTTCAAGATCCCTCCTGCACAGCAGTCTGTGTGTTTGGCCTCCCTGTTTAACAGAATCCTGGAATGGTTTGGGCTGGAAGGGACCTTAAAGACCATCCAGTCCCATCCCTGCCATGGGCAGGGACACCTTCCAGTATCCCAGGTTGCTCCAGGCCCCGTCCAACCTGGACGCTTCCAGGGATGGATCAGCCACAGCTTCTCTGGGCAAGACACAAGCACAGGATGTAATTGCCAAGGGAATCTAAGCAAGGAAATCTGGATTTCAGGGGTGCATTAAGGAGTGTAAGGATTTGGGTAAAGGATTAAGGCAGGATTGAGGTGAGTAAGCTGATAACAGTGACGTGAGCCCCACCACCCACAGTCTGGTCACTCAAGCCCCCAGATTGTGTCTCACCTGTAGCACAGCCCTTCCTGCAGTGAAAGACACTTGGGTGCTGTGTGACCTCTGCTCTGGGACCCGGATCTCCTCCACCTGGAACCCGCCGTGGTGGCCCTGCTGTGAACGTTCCCTGTGGTCCTTCATGTGCGAGACGTGATGTCACAGACTCAGTTCTGGTTCTAAGCATCTGACTTGAGAAACCAGGCTGGGCTTCTAGAAATTATTATCTTTGATCAGTTCCTTCACTGGATGGTTGGAATAAAACCCTGCACAGGGGAAGGTTATGGCATTTGTGCCATTTTTGGTCATTGCCAGTCCACTGTAGCACTAAATACTTTGGGTTTGCTGCTGTACAGAGTCTAAGTTTGCTTAGACACAGACCTAAAATAAGAGATAATTCACTTAACTGTTCTGAGAAGATATGCCAAATGGGTAAGCCATGATTATTTCTGAAAAAAATGCAGATTTAGTACTAGGGTGACTCATAACAATGAGCAAAAAAAGTATTTTAAACTTCACTTTATCACAGGGAAATATATAATAACCTTAAAAAGCCATGTGTGTACTTGACCTCCCAGCACCCAGGTACTTCTAGGCTGGCTCTTGGGTATTACGCCAGAGCAGGACTTTAACCTTTTATCCTAAAAGAACCCAGAGCAAGGAAATATGACCCTTGTGGAGCATCAAAATCCCCAAGCCAGCTGTTCTTCTTTAGGGCCCTTAAAAACATCCTCAGTGTCCCTTTCCTCTTGGGAACAGTTTTATGATGGAGCAATTGCAGCGATTACAAAACACTTCACAATTAAAGAATCCCACTCGTGACACAACTTCATTTTATGTCATAGACACCAGGTTAGTTTATATGACTTGATATTCCCTGCTGTGAAAAGTATTTCTATTTAAATTGCTTTATATTATTGTATTGGTTTCTTGTTTGTTTTATTATTTCTTTGTTTACGATTATATTAATTTATCTTCCTAGTTCAAAAATTAGGAAAAAAAAGGTAATGAGATTTTTGAAATCTTCACAAACTCCAAACACAAATGAATTCTCAGCTCCAATAAGTGTGTTTTGCACTTGCCTGGGCCACCACATCCAGGCCAGAGGGAGCCCTGGACATGCAGAACTGCTGGAGAGAGGGACAGGATGGGAGTTGCACACTCAGCCTGCGCCAGGATGAAGCCCAGGGCTTGCCCAACCATTGGACGTAGCTACTGAGTGATTAATTGGGCAAATTAATTAGCTAATGGTCCTCCTGCACTTGGAAGACAGTGAATTCCTTCAGAAAAGCTACATATCTTCCCTTTTTTTTCCACTCTTTAGGAAGCTGCAGCCCCATGGCACGGCTGGGCAAGGGAGTTGTGTTTAGTACACAGAGAAAAGCTCATGTTTGATGGGTGATAAACCTAATTTAATGTCAGGCAGGGAGAGCTGGGTTTACTTGGAATTGTGCCTTTACCTCTTTGCGCATTTTCAGGGAGGCAGATGCAAATCTGTGCCATCGTGATGTCACCAGGCTGTTGTCACTGGCCATGGGCAGGTCAGGGACACCAGCACAGGGCTGGCAGCACCACCTTCTCCCTGTGGGGAAGTGGGGGAAGGAGAAGGACATCTGTCTGGTGACATCCCGGGGCCACTGAGGTTGCTGGAACTCCTGCTCCCGAGTCCAGTAAAGCTGGGATTTCACCCAGCTCACTTTGTTTGGTTTGGAAAGGAGGCCAGGTCTCCTCTGCTGATGTACAAGAAATGCTCCCTAACCCTGGACTCTCGCTGCCTCCTCCTGCTGTGGCCCTAATTCCAGAAAGCACTTCATGGATCCATAAATACATTCCCAGCCAGCCAAGCTCTTGAGCAAACACCTAGTTTAAAGATTTGCTTATCTCTAGTTCCTTGGTGAAGAAGCAAGGTATTACTCCAAAGGAGTCAAAAGGGATAATCTGGCTGTAAATCCTTATCATTTCTATCATTTATAACCAGAGCTTAGTCATCTTTTGACCAGTGACGCACAGCACTGATTTCTTGCTGAATAAAATTGTAGAAGCACAGCCAATTTTTCACAGAGCCTGGAGCTGTGCCCTTTATCAGGTTTTATGAATGCAGAGCTCAAGGTCCATCATATGCTGTGGATAACCTAATGCAAGGTCATGCTTTGCTGGAGTAACAGCACCTCAATCCTCCAGGGCAACGCCGGGATCCAGCCCTACCTGGAGATTTTATTGAATTTCAGTGGGATTTGGCTGTGCAGAACAGGCTGAAACTGTGAGAGCAATAAAGGCAGTTGTAAAACGCTGAAGATTACCGAGCGTGGAACTGTAAAGGTCAGATCCTGATCTACACTCCCCCAGTTCTCTGGTGTGTTTAGATCTGAGGCACCCTGGGCGCTGAGCTCTGTGCTCTGCACTTCAGCGAGGCGGAGGAAAATTAGCTTTACCTTTGGAAAATTCCAGCTCAGGGCTGTGTTTTCCTTCCCAAACCCCAGAATTTCATACCATCAATGATGCATACTCTGTCTCAGAGGAAATCACCTCAGAAAACACACTCCCCATGGCCTTAGCTTGCAGCATAAGCCTCTGAGATAACACGGGGGTGGGTAAAAGGGCATTTTTGGGGTGCTAGGCACTCACTTCTGCACACACAAACACAAAGGGAAGAGAAACAGAAGGAATTTTCCTTTCCAGCCCACCATGGTGAAGCTGGATTGCACTGGAAGCTCTTCCTCTCCTGACCAGACAGCTTGGATTGAGTGCTCGGCCAGGGTTTGGAAGGAATTTATATTCAAGTTAGTAGCAGAGTGGGAAAATCAAGCCTCACTGAGTAAAAGTACTGAGAACCACTGGCTGTGCAAGCTTCTCTTCAAGAGAAGTCCAAGAAGTCTACTGAGGTCAGGGGGTTTATGGTTCCTGCTCCCACTTACGGAGTTTTACTTTGAAATGTGAGGAGACTTGTTAGGTTTTTGTGTTGTCTGAATCTAGAAGTGAAGAATGTTTTGATTCATCCAAACAAACTCTCTGAAGACAGAATGAAATTCACTTTTTTTTCTGCCATCGGTGCTCGGAATGAAAATGAATCAGAACAATCAAACCCTTGAGATTAGTCAGAATTAGCTCTTTTCCTGTACTGGTCTGTACAATATATTTTCTTGATCTTTGACCAGAGAGGGAAAAAGTTAAAAAGCACAAAATAAGCTATAAAAAAGACCATTAAAACATTTCCTCAGGAAATCTATTTAAATGCTGATGTCATTTTCTACAGTCACCACTTCAATTTAACTGTGTGAAACTAGAAAGGCGCCGTCAGAGTCACGGGGAGGGGAGGGCTGGGTGGGGGGATGGCAGAGACACTGTGAGACACGTCGAAGGGGTGATGCACATGCAAGGGGTGCCAAGAGGACCCTGCTGCCAGATGGATAATCTGAGGGAAGAGGCGTCTCCCTGTTCTGGAATCTGAGGTGGATCCTGGGACACGAGCCACAGAATGGTGTGGGTTGGAAGGGACCTTGAAGACCATCTTGTTCCAAGCCCTCTGCCTTGACCACTCAGCGTGCTTTGCTCCAGATGTCCAGGTCTGGAGAAGCTCATGTAAGCAGAGAATTTAAAGGGAGCTTCGACAGTCCAACAGCTGAGGGGCTGGAGAAAATCCACTTGGGATCATGACTTTATCATGGAGTGAAGAAGAGGCATCTAATTCAAGCCACACGTTGGAGGAGGTCAGTTTATTGGAAAGCTGAGGGAAACAGGAGAAGATACGGCCTCATAAATCTGGTTATATGTCCAAAAATATCCCACAGGAACATCAGATGCTGCTGGGAACACACATAGTACAGCACAGTGCTCAGCAAAGCATGGTAACCTAATTTCAGCCTTACATGAAAGAAGAAAACGCTGACTCATATTTTATGAAAATTGTTATGGTGAATCAGCAAATTACTGCTGTTTATCTCCTCCAACGTCAGCACGCTGAAGTCTGGAGCAACTTGAACTAATCCCAGGGCATTTGTGAATAGAATATATTCAGGCCAGCCGAAGCTGGGCTAAATGGGAACCAGCAGTCATTTGTCATCGATGGACAGCTGGGAAGCTCAGAAAAATTCCATTTCCTGTCTGTCTGGTCAGAAGGAAAGACAAGCTCTGTGTTTGCCCATCACCTCTGACTCGTGTATCAGAGCCCAAATAAAAATGTTTACACTCCAGAAATGTGTGCCTGCTTTAAAAAGATCTCCCTGGCTGGCAGATGCTGGTGGGTTTATATCTGTGCCTGTTTACACACATCCCTGTGGTGGTAGGAAGAAAATAAAAGTGCACAGAAATCTATAACCTGATCTGGTTTGTTTAGCTCCTGATCCAATCTTCTCTCCTAGTAAAGGCCCAGTAATTTGATTGTGTGTGTAGGGCGCTCGGGAGCACCGGAGGGATGAGAATGAAATCCTGAGGATGAGCAGAGAAGCTGCTGAAATGCCTTCCCACGGCAGCACTCCAAGCACAGGACATTTCTGCAGCTCGCCCTCACACCCAGGGGCTGATCACAAATTTGGGAAGCATTCCATGGGGGTTTTTTTGTGTCAGGCATCAGAAGGGGCTGCCCAGGGAGGGTTGGAGTGCCCAGCCCTGGAGGTGCCCAAGGAAGGACTGGCCGTGGCACTCAGAGCTCTGGGCTGGGGGACAAGGTGGGGACAGGGCCCAGGGTGGGCTCCGTGGGCTGGCAGGGCTTTTCCAGCCTCAAGGATTCTGTGGTTCTGTGATCTCCTGCTGTGGGGCTTTCCCAGCCATCCCACAGCCCAGGAGGGAGCACATGGAGCACAGCAGCACCGTGTCTCTCCTTAGGGGCTGTTCCCACGCTGGGCACCTTCTCCTGCCTGTGCAGGCACTTCAGCACCACTGGAAGCACCAACATCCCTGCCTGTGTCCCACCTGGCTGCAGACATGGCTGTAGATTGTTGCACTTGGTGCTGCTGTAACAGCATCCACTGCCTGTAAATTCACATCATCTATTGACACATTTCTCCTGGAGAGAAATAGATCCCTGGGCATTCCAGGCTGTCATCCCATGCCAACCTTTGGCTGTCCTCTGGCACAAAGATTAGGAGCAAGACTAAAGGTCCTGTAAAAATACCTCAAGGACCATGATTTGCAAAGCAAGACTGGGCTGGATGTGGCTTGGATTACCTGGGCTAGTGGACAGTGTCCCTGCCCATGACAGGGGGTGGAACTGGGTGGAGTTTTAGGCCCCTTCCAACCCAAACCATCCCGTGAATCTGTGACTCTCTGAAGCACTGATGGTGACTTCACTGGGATGTGCACTCATGACTCTGGAGAGGAGCAGCTTCTTAAACTTTTCTTTCTGTAGGAAGACAGAGGAGAACAGGACACAGCCCTGAAAGAGGCAGCAGTAAGAGCAGGCAGGAGCTGCTGGCTGGGCTGCACAGCCCGAGCTCAGAGCCCTCTCTGTGAGTGCCACCAGCAGTGCTGTCACCGGGCACCCAATGCGGCAACCGGAGCAGTGCCCACCTTTGCAAGGGGGCAAAGGCTTAGATCAGATTTGGGGGTACTTGTACCAGGGAAGTAGCCAGGCTCTGGGGCAGGATTCATGTGCTACAAGGAACTGCTTCCCGTGAGAAGAGCTTGAGTGGAGCCTGCTATTATGATTTCCTGTGTTGTACAATATTGCAGCAACCCAAAAGAATGACAAACGCAGAGCAAGAGCGATGCCTTTGGAGAATAAAGCACTCTGACAAATGCTGTACAGAGAGGAAAGGTTGTTGTGATCATCCCTGAGGATAATTTCCCAAAAGTTCTCCAAAGTTAAATGCAAAAATACAAAGCAAGAACATAAAAATGCCATTTTAATTTGAAAAAGATTAGTTATTCCATAAAAAAGCTTTTGTGTCCTGCAGTCTCCGTGAGCCTCTGGAGGTCCTTGTCTTCCTCCAAGGCATGGGCTGAATTTAACCACAGCCCCACAACCCTAACAAGTGACAGAACCATCCCTGGCTATTGGATTGATTTATTATTGAAAAGAGGCTATTTTTTAAGGATAAAAAATTACAGGTTCTTTCAACTGCCTCTCTCCTCCAGTCTTTTTTCGCGAAGAAAAATCACTTTTCTGTCACATTAAGTTTAATTTTCGCCTTAAATCTGTCCCAGGCTTCTCATTTGCTCAGTGGTTGACAGTGTATTTTCAAAGTCTAAATATTAATCTATTTAAGAACAGAAATGAAGCATTTGGGGGAATTAAAAAACCAACTTTCAAATCTTTTTCAGAACTAGCGGTCTCTTTTCTTCAATCTGGTTTTGATGTGAGTGAAACCCCATGGCCCTATCTCAAATCGCCCATCCCCATCCCATTGCAGAACACGACCAGCACAGCTCAGCAGAAGGTTGTGTCAGGGCTCCTGGCAGAGATAAGCTGGAAATGAAGCATATCCAGGAAATTCATGGTAATAGAGCAGGGGAAAAAATTATTATTAAAAAGAAATCAAGCCAGTGATGTAGAGCCCTTTGGTTTCCACTGTACTCCTGACTTTCAAAGGAACCTAAGGCAGATTTACACCAGTTCCTCTGGAAATGACAGGCCGTGGTGGAGCTCAGAGGTGCAGAATCAGCTCATTAACGCTGCTATTGGAGACTTAAATGGTTTTATTGACCCATTTCTTTCAGGCCTTTGAGATCCTGGCAGGTTCCCTCTGAATTCCTCAACACTTCCTCCAGGGACAGAGGCTTTACAGTCCTGCTTTCCTTCATTGTTCCACGAAGGGACAGAGAAATCCCTCTGCTGCTGCAGATTAATAATGCCCACAGTGCAAGAAGTGTTCTTGCCATGAAACTTGGAAGGAGAGGGCGACATTTCAAAGCAGAGCCAGAAGGTTTTAAAGGCAGTGATGTTTAAAGAGCATAAAATATGATTAAGAGGAGTTAGTCAGAAAAAAAATAGAAATTTTAAAAAAAATAAGAAACTTAGTTTTTTCTAGAGCTTTAATTTTGGACTCTCCTTTCCATGGAAAATTTAATTTCTGGTGTGAACTCTAACTGAGAACAATTTTTGGTGGGAAAGAAACTCTTTGTTTTGCCCCATTTCAGTGGCATCTTGTAAGTGAAAACATTTCACAGTGTCTCTGTGAAAGAACAGCCAGTACTTCAGCTGAACAAAACATTCAGTTGCCCAGAGAAGCTGTGGCTGCCCCTCAGTCCCTGGAAGTGTCCAAGGCCAGGTTGGACGGGGCTTGGAGCAACCTGGGCTGGTGGAAGGTGTCCCTGCCCATGGCAGGGGGTGGCACTGGGTGGGCTTTAAGGTCACTTCCCATCCAAACCATTCCTTGACTTTATGGTTCCATAATTAAGTTTCAAGCTCATTGTCTCCTTCTCACACTTGTGATTGTATTGAATCATGGAAATGCTCATTTTGGGATATAATCACACAATGTACAAAAAACTGCCCAGCTCAACAGGCCTTTTCCACCCAGAGGTCCCTGGTCCCTACAGCCAGAACATCCCTGTTCACCCAGCAGGGACAGTGGGCAGTGCCAAGTGTCCCCCCTGAGCCAGGACTCGTGTGTCCTTACCCCTTGGAACTGGGCTCATGCTCTTGCCAACCATTTGCAGTGGAACCTGGAGCATCCCCCGCGTTTTGGGCCCTCGGTGATTCAGAGTTGCAGAGTCTTCCTGCTGGAATGAATCCCGTTGCATTCCGAAGAGCAAAGCAGACAGTGGGCAATAAGTGCAGGTTCCAGTGCCAGTGTCCCTGCACCCAAGCCCAGGGAGGAGTCCAGGCTGCCAGGCTCACCCCAAGGACGAACAGCATCCTGCCTGCAACTGCCTCTGCTTCAGGTGTAGCCAAGACAGCCCCTCCAGTCTTCCTCACTCTGGTTTCTTTTTGCTCTGTGTAGACTTGAAGTACAACGTGAGTCAAATCCTCGTCTTGCTTTTACTTGGAATGCACTAAGAAAACAGCTTTTTAATTAAAAGTGTTCCTCCAGCATCGGAGCTCTCAGCAGTGCTGTATCACACCTGGATGTACTTGTTCCAATGTTCTACCCCCTGAATTTAACATCTACTGTCTTTTGCACATCACACATGACTGACACCAGGAATGACTAAGGGAACAGATCAATTATTGTGATTAAAATTGATCCTGCTCACAACGCTCTCCTGGCGTCACAGCTCACAAGCCAAGGCACACGAGCCCATTTGGCTTGGGCTTGGAACCATTTCAGCCAGGCAGAATTTCCTTGAGTAGAGTAAAATTATTGCTGTGTCAAAATGAAAGTATTTGATCATCAGGAGAATAAAAATCAAGCTGTGTTTATGGACTTTACACCCCATGACACAGTCACATTTGGGTTTGAATGCATTGCAAAAATGCCACTTGATAGCCAATATTTGGGAGGTTTGTGCATTATGGAACCTCAGGTGCCATGAAAATAAAATGTGCCTTTGTTCCCTCTTACAAAACATGAAGACTATTCCTGTAGGTTTGGCTGAAAGGCATCAAAGGAATGCCAAATATTTGTAACACGCTGCACTGAGGAGCTCATTAAAATCAACCGACCTGTGACAACTCCTGTGCTGGTCAACACCTGCCCGTGAAAACACACAGGAAAGGGAAAAAAGAGACAGAAAAAAGCATGATGGAGGAAGAATAAGGAAAAAGCTGAGCTGAAACACCACGGACACAGAGAGAGAATTTTATGTAATGAGGATTTTCAACCTCATCACCTCCTTCCTGCCCTAAAAGCCATCACCACCTGTAAGTGTTTGCAAATCCATACACCTCCGTCGTGCCTGGAAATTGAATTCCACTGAGTTTTCAGCACTTCTATTCAATAATTCTGATTTTTTTTCATATTTGCAGTTCACTTCTTTCCCAGCTCATCTGCTTGTGCAGCTCAGTTTGTCAGTTTTATTTCTCCAAAGTGCTACAGAGGGAGCAACATATAACCCACAACTTAATAAAATTTAAGGAAAAATAAACATTTTCTGCATCCAAGATGAGATGGAGATTGTGTGGGAGGGAAGGTGAGGGGAGGAAGCAGGAGGTAAGACTTGAAATTGCTGCTTTGGGGAGAGGTTGGAGAATTGAGAGTGGGTAACTCAGTACAAAATGGTTGAGGCTCTAAAATGGATTTATCAAGAGCTGAAATGCAAAAAGCAGGAGGGAAGTGTGAGCCTAATGAGATGTAAGCAGCCAATACTGGCCATCCATGATTGCCTGAAGGACAGGAAAGCAATTTATTTACAAGGTTATTGGCTGGAAAAAGCCAACAACTGCATCTTCACCTTGCAGCACTCAGGATACAGCAAAGTCCTGCTCCTTTCAGAAGGACTAGACTGGGAGTCCAGGGATTACTCAACAGCTTTATCCACTCCCAAGCCCTGAGCACACCAAAGAACAGACTCAAATGCCAGATATCCCTGTCCCTTTGTCCTGGGAGAGACAAGAGGCTCTTGGCACTGAGTGCTGCCCCACTCTGACCCCCAAACACAGGAGCTCAGGAGGGACGGGGATGGGGCTGAGCTGGGAAAGCCCCAAGGGCACAGGGATGTTGGGTTGGAATGTCACAGTCAGGACATTCCTGGTGTGTGCCCAAGCAGGGCCAGTTCCCTCCCACACCCGTGCCAGGCTCAGCCTCTGCCTCTTCCCTGCCAATTCCCCTGTCCAGGTGGGATGAGACCAGATCTATCCCCTGGCAGTGCCCCTGGGGGTGGGGTGACCTGCAGACTCCCCGGAGCTGTAAGAGCAGCATTTAAAAAAACCTCTTTTGATATAATTTGCCCTGCAATATTCATTCCCTCCTCTGCAAAGCAGCGAGTTTCAAATGGAAGCAAGCAGAGAATGGGCAATTCCTGTGTTCTAATGTATTTCCAGGCTGTTATTGTAATGAAAATATTTCTAAATTATTAAGTTTCATACAATTCATTGCAATCTTTGGCAGCATCTTGGTGTGTCTCTACACCTGCACCCACAGTAGGTAACACATTTCATTTAGGTAGCTGAAGATAATGGCTTGGTAATATGTTTCTTCCAAATTTCTTTATGTTTTCTCTCTTTTTTTTTTAAATCATGAAAATTCCATGATGTCTGTCAGAAAAAAACCCCAATAATCATGAAATTCAGTGACATATACCAGAAAAAAACCCACAAAAAACCTTCCTGCTTTTAGGGCAGGAAGGAGGTGACGAGGTTGAAAACATTCATTATGTAAAATTCTCCCTCTCAGTCCATGGTGTTTCAGCTTAGTCTCAGTCTCTGTATTTCTTCTTTAGCTCAGGCAGTTTTTCAATGTGTATCACCAGGGTATTTCCTCAGCAATCAAAAGGAAAGAGGGATTTCAGCTGGAATTTGTGAGCTGGTGTCCCGAGCAGCTCTGTGAAAGCTGCAGCCCAGTTTTGTCCCTGTTGTGTCACCTGTGTGAGCCTGGCTGATGCTTTTCCAGGTTTAATTGAGGTAAAACATTACATGCTCCTGCTTCTGAGCAGGTTTTCCTGCTTTGTTCTCTCACATTGTTGTGGATAATTAGGTCAGGTTCACTTCTCCTTGACAGCACTGAAACAAATCATTATTTTTCAGAGTAGATGATCACTCGAATACTTCCTATCTAATATCGCTGCCACCTCCAAAGCATGTCCTAATGAAAGAGTTCCAAGAATATTAGGGAAAAAAAAGGTGGATATTGAGTGATGTAGTGTCTGTTGGTGACCCTGGAAAACCTTATTCATTTAGGGAACTATTACTCATGGCAATTACTGTGTGAGTGTCCCGGAGGCTGAACGCAGGGGGGCTGTTCTAGCAGGAACAGACTCCACTAAACACGTGAAGTCTCTGCCACAGCTCTCCCCAGATTCGGTTTAAAACCATACCAAATAACATTTTTTTTCTGTGAATTGGTGATACTGAGAATTATCAGGTCCACAAAATCTCAGCTTTTCCCATCTCCTGGATAAGAAGGCCCTTCCCACAGACCTGTGCTCTTACCTGGGTGTCACCAGGTGGGTTCAGAGCTCCTACAGCCAGGGCAGGGATATTTGTCATCACGAATCCAGGCTCCTGAGGCACAGCCAAGGATGACTAGTTAGTGGCTTTGCTGCAGTGCCTTGTGCCACGCTTACTGCAGTGTGCTCCTGTTGCCCACAGCTCCTGCCCACACATCCCTGGCCAGGGATGCTCCAGAGGGGCAGCCTGTCCTGTGTTTGTTGGGGTGGGCAGAGGCTGCAGGGGGACACTGCCCTGTGTTTGCTGGGGTGGGCAGGGGCTGCAGGGGGACACTGCCCTGTGTTTGTTGGGGTGGGCAGGGGCTGCAGGAGGACACTGTCCTGTGTTTGCTGGGGTGGGCAGGGGCTGCAGGAGGACACTGCCCTGTGTTTGTTGGGGTGGGCAGGGGCAGGACACTGCCCTGTGTTTGTTGGGGTGGGCAGGGGCAGGACACGGCCTGGCACCTGCAGCCCCCCGTGCCTTGGACTCACCGCTCTTATCTCAGGTGGGACCCCCTGCAGGATAAATCCAGCCCTGGGACAGCAGCACAGGCACCTGGAGCTGCTGGGGGGGCCAGGGGAGGCCACGGGGATGCTGCAGGGCTGGAGCCCCTCTGCTCTGGAGCCAGGCTGGGAGAGCTGGGGGG
>JAWWMO010000155.1:1098062-1112084 GCA_035047845.1 Dendrocincla fuliginosa | reverse complement strand
CTGTGGCTGCCCCTGGATCCCTGGGAGTGTCCCAGGCCAGGTTGGACGGGGCTTGGAGCACCCTGGGCTGGTGGAAGATGTCCCTGGCCAGGCAGGGGTGGCACAGCCGTCCCCAGAGCCCACCCCAGACCCTCCCAGTACGTCCTAGCCCATCGCAGTCGGTCCCAGCCTCCCCCAGAGCCCAGCCCACCCCAGTCAGTCCCAGTCCGTCCCAGCCCACCCCAGTCGGTGCCCGTCCCCCGAGTCGGTCCCAGTCAGTCCCAGTCCGTCCCAGCCCACCCCAGTCGGTGCCCGTCCTCCGAGTCGGTCCCAGTCCCTCCCAGTCCGTCCCAGCCCACCCCAGTCGCTCCCAGTCCGCCCCAGTGCCCCCAGCCCGGCCCGCAGGCGCGGCCCCGCCCCGTCCTGTCCCGCCCCGGCGCGTCACGGCCCGGCCCGACCCGGAGCCGCCGCAGGAGCCGCCGCCGCCCGGGCCAGGCCAGCACCATGGCCAACATGGAGAGTATCCGCGGTGACGGGGACGGGGACGGGAACGGGAATGGGAACGGGAACGGGAACGGGAACGGGGGGCGAGCGAGGCCTCCCCGCCCGGCCGAGCCCCCGGGGCAGGAACGGGGGGAGGCGGCGGCGAGGGCCGAGGGTGCCCTCAGGGCCGGGGTTCTGTCAGGGCCGGGGTTCCATCAGGGGTTCCATCAGGCCCGGGGTTCCATCAGGCCCGGGGTTCCATCAAGGCCCAGGGTTCCATTAGGGCCGAGCGGTGGGAGCTGCGGGCAGGGCTGGGGACCCCGGCAGGGCTGGGGGGGACACTCCGGCAGGGCTGGGCCCTGCGCTCCCCCCTGGGGAAGAGAAGGCTGAGAGGGGACTTGTCGATCCACACAGACATCTCCAGGGGGTGTCAGGATGGTGCCAGGCACAGGACAGGGAGCAGTGGCCATAAACTAAACCACAGCCGGTTCCGCCTCACCATGAGGAAGAACTTCCTTCCGTGGAGGGTGGCCGAGCCTGGAGGAGCTGCCCAGGGTGGAGTCTCCCTTGTGGGGACATCCCAGCCCCAGCTGGATTCATCCCTGTGTCACCTGCTCCGGGTGACCCTGCCAGGGCACAGCCGGCCCTGGGTGGTGTCCCTGCCAGCCCCAGCCCCCCGGGATGCCGTGGTTTCCCTGCCCTCTCGGGCCGGGACAGTGAGAGGGAGGTTCAGTGTCCCTGCCCAGGACAGGGCCGGGCTCCTCCTGCGAGGGGAGGCGGTGCTGCTGCTGCCAGGACCGTGCTGAACCAGGCACAGCCCAGCTCCTGGGGCAGGACAGTTTATCCTATAAATAGTGCAGGTGGGGCAGCGGGGCCGCCAGACTGTGTATGGACTGGGCTGGTGTCAGCAGGGCTGTCCCCCCACGCAGCCACCGTGGGCACAGCCGGCTGTGCTTCCTGCGCGTGGGAGGAATTACACACACAGGAGAAGCTGTGTGGGATGATTGAAACCTTCCTGCTCTATAAAACCATTTAAACACAGAGGAGGAAAACCCTTAAAGGTTGCAGAGGCCTCGGTGTGGTTGGAATGTGCAGGCAGTGCTGCTGGGGACTGAGGGATTGCTGGAGCAGGTGACTGTGAGTCACAAAGCCTGGTGCACATTTGGTTTCACTTGGGTTATGGCACATTGAGAAAGACACTTCAGGGGAGGAGCTGGAATGTGCTGCTCAGGGATGGCAGAGCTGAGGAGGTGGCAGGTGAGATGTTTTAATGCCCCAAGTGAGTAACTGAGGAAGTTCTTTCAAAATGAACTGCTCTGAAGTGCTGTATCAGTGTAATTAGGTGATGTCATGTTTTGCCTGGTGGTTCTGGTCTCTGACCAGAGTGGACAACCCAAAGCTGCTTTCCTGCTTGGTAATCACCTGATCTGTGGGTCAGAGCAATGCAGTTATTGCTGCTGAAGGGATGGTGACTTGAGTTTTAAAGCAAATGTAAATCCAAGCAGCAATTTCAGTGCTACTGGTACCTACCTGAGTAGATGCCCTAAATGTAAAGGCACACCTGTTACTTCTGTTTATGGGATATCAAAGATATTCCTGCTATCTACAGGTTGCTGTCAAAGCTCTAAGATGCATGGCTGGACTTTAAAGCAAAAAGCAGCTCTGGAATAATTTATATACTTTAAGTATTGAAGAAACCTCAAGTACTTCCAATGTTTAGCTTTTGTGTTTCCACTTGAGTATCTTAGTACCTGCTGCATGTTCCTCCTGAGATATCAAAGGTGGCAGGAAAGAAGCCGACAAAGCTTTTGACTTCCATTTTGTTTGAGAAAGAGACTGATATCATTTGGAAGCTTTCATCAACAGTATTTTAAGAGAATGGTTTTTGATTGTTACTTTTACAGCACACACTGTTCTCTGTTAGTGACAGTCCAATGCAGGCATTCTAAGTCACGCTGAAGGCTTGTCTTGCTGTTTCTCAGAGCTCTCAGCTTAAGCAGGACTTGCACTTTTTAAAAAGAAAAGTTTCTCTTCCTGACTTGATTATTCTCTGCCCGAAAGTCAGATGATGGAGTTGTCAGGGAGCCCAGGACTGTTCACATGACCCAGGGCTGGGAAGGAGAGGGATGAGCAGTTTAAACCTGGGCTCCTCCTGTGGCTGGGCAGGGCCTGGGCATGGCCAGCTGAGCCACTTGGCTGTTAAACTGTCCTTTGGTCGTGTTCCTCAGTGGCTTTGGGGTTTTTTGGATGGGGAGGGTCCAGATGGGCCACTAAACCACATCATTTCACTGAGGGTCACGGGGTCTGGCTGTGAGGGAAAGTAAATGTGAGGGAAAGACTCTCAGTGCCTCTTGGGAGATGTTTGGTAGGTTGTATTTATCAGTCTGAAGTATGTCTGGTGTTAAATGGGGCCACTTTGCGTTCTGAACTTCCTTTTTATGCCTGTACATTTTAGAACCTACATATCAAGTGGCATTATCATTATAAAGCAGCTTGGTATGTCTCCTTATCCTGCAGATTTCAAGGGTTTAAGTAACATTTTCCAAGTTTTAGTGTCACTAATGGGGAAGCATGGTGTGTGCAAGGTTTGGTAGCACTCAGACAGGAGAAAAAATACAACAGCTGAAGGATCAGTCCTGTTCTTGAGCCTTAACTTGCACTGCAGAACACCTGTTTAATTTGAAGTTTGCTGCAAAGGAGCTCAACAGGAACTCCAAAAAATGTGACAAAGAAGAGAAAGCGGAGAAAGCCAAAATTAAGAAGGTAAGTGTGAAACGATCTTTTCAGCTCTGTTGTTTGCCTACTGCAGCAGGAAAACGTGGTGTTTTATCATTTCCCTGGTGTGCTTGCTAATAATAAAGTGGTCAATGTCTGGGATTTCAAATAATGACTATAAATCTTCCCATGCTTATTAATAAACATGAGGATAAATTCTTGTATATCGTCCTGGACAGCTTGTGGAATTTGCTTCCCAAGAGGATTGTCCTGTATGTATTTTGTTAGAGACTATTGTTCTCAAAGTTAAAAATACTTAATAATACTTAATGTTTCTCAGCTTGTTTTAAAAGGGCTTATGGAGAGGAACTTCAAAATAGCTTTGAAGTTATTGAGGTAGTGAGGAGAGAGAATAAATCTGTTTAACTGTACTTTTGTCTGTGACATACGGTTGGTGTGGTTGTATCTGTGTTTGGGGCTTGAGAATGAAAGTGGGTTTAGGAGTAGAAAGTTATGTTTCTGCAGCTGTGTAAAACCCCCTGTTCAAGGTGCCTTCCTTGGAAAGAAATTAGGGATTCAAATCCTGAAAATGTTTGGGACCTACTGGGGGAGGAGGGAAGGGTTTGTTTCCTCTTTTCATTAAAAACAATACAGTGACAAATCGGTGCTTATTTCAAAAGCGAAACAGACTCCTCAGAAACTGTATTTGCCAGAGCAGGGAATGCTAAAATAATGCCCTTCCCTTGGCAGGCCATCCAGAAGGGGAACATGGAGGTGGCTCGGATCCACGCCGAGAACGCCATCCGCCAGAAGAACCAGGCCATCAACTTCCTGCGCATGAGCGCGCGCGTGGACGCCGTGGCCGCGCGGGTGCAGACCGCAGTCACCATGGGCAAGGTGCCGCCTGCACCCCCGCCCCGGGGAGCCCCACGGGCTGCAGGGGGGCCAGCAGGAGGGCAGGGACTGGCAGTCCTCTGGCAGCTGTCTTGGGATGCAGATTGCTTTGCCAGGATGCTTCTCCCCTTCCAAATACATCAAGTTAGGATGTAGGACTTGTGATTCCAGAGATCTCTTTTAGCTCAGGGTGAAGATTGTTTTGCCAGGATGCTTCTCCCCTTCCAAATACATCAAGTTAGAATGTAGGACTTGTGATTCCAGAGATCTCTTTTAGCTCAGGGTGAAGATTGCTTTGCCAGGATGCTTCTCCCCTTCCGAATACATGGTTATGATGTAGGACTTGTGATTCCAGAGATCTCTTTTAGCTCAGGTCCTTGTTGAAGGCAAACTGCTGTACTGAGGGTTTATTGTGCCACGTGACCTGTGTATCAGATGTATCCCTTAACACTGACAGGTCTCAAGTCCACAGAAATTAATGCCATCAGAACCTCAGGTTTTAGTGACTTTTACTCATGATATGTATTTCAAGGAGTTGAGTTAATTTATAGAGTTTGAAATGGTAGGAGCTGTTGAAAAATTGACATTCCAGATGGGCACAGTGTGTTCCCTGCTGTTTAGTACTCTGTGAAAGCTTTGTGGATAGAGATAAGAGAGCTGGGTAAGAAATCATGGGGTTCCAGAATGGTTTGGGTGGGAAGGGACATTAAAGATCACCCAGTGCCACCCCCTGCCATGGGCAGGGACACCTTCCACTAGCTCAGGGTGCTCCAAGCCCCGTCCAGCCTGGCCTTGGACATTCCCAGGGATCCAGGGGCAGCCACAGCTTGTCTGGGCACCCTGTGCCAGGGCCTGCCCACCCTCCCAGGGAAGGATTTCTTCCTGGACTCCTCATTTTTCTTCATCATAATTGCCTTGCCCTCCTCTCAGGTAACGAAGTCGATGGCAGGGGTGGTGAAGTCCATGGATGCCACGTTGAAGAGCATGAACTTGGAGAAGGTAAATAACTTCGTTTTCTTGGAGCTGCACATCCAAAACAGAGAGAACAATGGCCACAAGTTTTAAAAGGGGAAATTCCATCAAGAGAAAAGTTTTTACAGTGAGACTGGGAGGGAAGGGGAACAAGCTTCTGATCTTCAGAGGCTGCTTGTCCTTGTGGTGGCCTGGTTGATTGATTGGTTACCTGCAGTTGATTGATTTGATTCATATTTTTTATAGATCTCTGCACTAATGGATAAATTTGAGCATCAGTTTGAAACACTGGATGTTCAGACACAACAGATGGAAGACACAATGAGCAACACTACGACGTTAACAACACCACAGGTAAGAACAGTAAAGTATTTTCACCAAGGTGAAGTGAAATGATGTGTCTAAACCAGATGGAATGTCTGATTCTCTTCTTTCTGCCTCCTTCGAGTCTTAGCAGCCACTGGAGCCTTTTGCTTTGTGCCCCTTTGTGAGGAAGAGACTCTTTCAAATTACAGCAGCAAGTACAGAAGATCACAGAGATTTATTTTAGCCTATTCTGCTCTTTTTGCAGGCTTTATTTTAATTATGTCTTGAAAAAAATTAACCTTCCTACTGAATAAGCAGCATTTTCATGAGTTCTTAATGAACTTCTGCAGCAGAGAATGCTGCAGCATTGTCAAAGCAGAATATGCTGGGAGTTCTAAGTCTCTGATGTTAACAAAATTCCATGAGTCACCACCAAATCAATAGTGGAACATGCAGTGAAAGGTTGTTACTTACCTACTTCCAGTTTATGGACATGTGCTCACTAAAATAAAGCTTTAAAAAAGGCTTGTTAAGAATTCCCAGCAACTCTCTATTTCTGCTGTTCCACAAGGGCCTGAATGTGCTTTTACAACGGAACATTTGCCTGAGAAATTTACTGGAGCTAAATAAAATAAACCTAAACTGAAATCCAATAAGCCACATCTGTTGGAGATGGGTTTCATTCCATGTTGTGCAAAGGAGTGTTTTAGTAGCTCCTAATCTGCACTTGAAACTCTCAGGTGTATGTTTGGGGTTTGTACCGAGAAGTTGAATTTTTCTCTTCATTTCACAAGGCAGAGTTCACTTAATGTCATTTTGCTTGCTGAGCACCTCTGCTCCTTATTTTGAGTTCATACCTTGTGGTGGTTAAGCACCAAACTGCTCTGCAAAAGGCATTTCCCTTTGCATCAGTTTTGTTCAAATACCTCCCGTTCTCAGGAGATGTAACAGTTGTCAGAAAGTGCAAATCAACAATCCATTTTGTTTTCCTCCAGAACCAGGTGGACATGCTGCTGCAGGAAATGGCAGATGAAGCAGGGTAGGTCAAATCTCAAGCGACTATTTCTTGAATAAATCTGGGTTCCCACAACCCTTCCTGCTTAACTTGAAGGTCAGATACCCCTGTTTTCTATGTCTGTCTCTTGGGAGCAGAGTTAAAACACCATTTTCCCTTCACCTCTGGACATGTATGACCTGTCCTTTTGGTAGTGAGTCAGAATTACTCATCAGCTCGTCTAAGGAGCTGCAGTACAACATTCATGGGATGCTGTCTCAGTATTTGCCTCCTTTGCTTGTCAATTATTGTTCTTCCCCCTTTATCCACATGTGCCTGACTTGGTTTTTGTTCTGTTTTTCCTCTTAGTCTTGATCTGAACATGGAACTACCTCAAGGACAGACAGGTTCTGTTGGCACGAGCGTTGCCTCAGCAGAGCAGGTGAGTGTCAGAGCTCCCTGAGGTGGGTGTTTTCTGGGGGAATGCTGTGGCAATCAATGCTTCCCTCTGCCACAGCACTGCTCCTGAGTTCTGGTTCTGTTTCAGTGTCCCAAACACACAGCCTGCCCTTCAAACAGTCTTGCTGTCAAAACAATTTTGATGCTACATTTGTCTGTTTAGTAAATACAGAAAGTTGAGGTGTATTTTTGCCTGGTTTTTTCACAGTTCCAACAGGTTGTCTCTCCTGCCCACTCCAGATTTAATGCATCCAGCCCTCTCCCATAGTACACACCAGGCCTTTGGGATTTTTCCTCCCTTTAGGGTGTGGAGGGTCTCATGGGAGTGGTGTAAAGGATTCCAAGTTTGCCCTAGAAGGATAGCTTAGAATTTCTTGGGTGTGAGCAGATCCTGGTGTTCAAATTGAGCAGATTTTGGTGAGTTGTTTTTGCCATTCCAGGGGAATATATTTCAGAGAATGGCAAGAAAACAGCTTCTTTTTATCATCCCATCTTTGTGGAGAAGGTTTTAGGCCGCCTAATCCTAACTGACTCATCTTTGGGAAACCCCAAATACAATCAGAATCCCAGAATGGTTTGGATTGGAAGTGACTTTAAAGATAATCTTGTTCCACCCCCTGCCATGGGCAGGGACACCTCCCACCAGCCCAGGGTGCTCCAAGCCCCGTCCAGCCTGGCCTTGGACACTCCTAGGGATCCAGGGGCAGCCACAGCTTCTCTGGGCACCCTGTGCCAGGGCCTGCCCACCCTCCAGGGAAGGATTCCTTCCCAATATGCCATCTAACCCTGCCCTCCTTCACCTTAAAGCCCTGTCAATATTCCACATTCTTTGAAAAAGCCCTCAGACCCCCAACCCTTTCTCTGCTTCTCTCTCCTGTAACTCCTCCCTCACAGCCATCCTTAGGCAAATCTGGTTAAACCAGGAGAGAATTTCACATGAGCTGGCCATGGGATGGCAGATGTTGCTGTTGCTGATGGTTGGTCTCTGTGTGTGCTGCTCCTGCAGGATGAGCTGTCCCAGAGACTCGCCCGCCTACGGGATCAAGTGTAACCGAGCGGAGCTGCAGTTCTTTGTTCCTGCTTCCAAACCTCCCCCTGTGGAACTAACCCTGCACTCAACTCGAGGTGTCAACAGTCTGGCTTAGTGTGTGACTGTTTGTAATATAGGGTACTTCACTCCTCGCTTGCTACTCTTTCTAAAATACATCAAGTGACCCAAAAATATCAGCTCGAATGTCCTTTTCTGTACATTTGGAAGTTGATCTATTTTTTGCAAGCTTTTTCCACAAATTCCAGTTGATGTTCTAAGTCAGCCACTAATGTTAGTACATTCTAGTTCAAAGCAAAGCAGAGTGTCATTGAGATATATTTTAAATTACGGGGTGTTTTTTTTAAATTAAGAGAACTGTGGCTGGAGAACTGATGTGTCAGTTCAGGTGCTTGTAGATAATTTTCCTACAGAGCCAAACCCCTGGAACACACAGAGGTGAACAGTGTGGACTCCGTGGAAAATGCACTTGTTGAAACAAGTGGACTTTTGAGTTTTTTAGTCTTTTAAAGGTGAGGAAATTGTGCTAAAATTAGCAGGTTCACTCAAAAATAAGTTCCCAAAAGCTGATTTCGTATAACTGGGGACTTGTGGTGCCATCACTTTGGCACAGAAGGACTCAAATATATTTTTGACTCTTTGGCAGGGCTGTTGCTGTCTGCAGATAGAATAACATGATTTGTAGTATTCCCTTTGTATGGAGGAGGTCATTTTAGCAGTTTATATTTCTGCACAGAAGGAGAGTCTGGCTGCTCTCAGGAGCTTCAAACTCTGGCTGCAGTTGTAAAGTAGAAAATGGTTGCAAAAACATGTACCTTGTGATGTGTTGTGATAAACAGTGACTTCAAATTATCTTCCTGATGTTTTTGGGGCTCATTTTTATGTTTTGTCTTCGTAGGGGTGAGGGAAGGTGTGAAGCATCAGGCTTGGAATTGGGTTTTAATTCCCTGGTGTTCAGGGTCACGTGGGTTTTTCCAGTGTTGGGGAAATACTTAAGGAAAAAAATCCTTCACTTTTTTATTCAAGCAGGATTTTTTCAGTAAAAATGTACAAAAGATGATGAAACATTTCAGAGCAGTTTCAGACTTTATTTGGGATGTGTTACCCAACTTGCTCCAAAGGTTTAGTAGGATGTTACATACTGGAATGATCAAGGCTACTGTAAAAATGAGATAAGAAAATAAGACAGACAAAACAACCTAAAATGTTGTGGAATTCTCTCTCACACTGGCAGCCAGAACGAAAACCATTAGTTTAAAATGTGATCTTTTCCCTTGTCTAAATGAAAAGAAATGTAAACACCTTGAGTGTTCCTCCTGTAAACAGGAGAAATGGGAAGGTGTTTGAAAGCCACATGGTTTGGGTACATTCCCTTCAAATTGCAAATAAAACATCTTGGGAAAGGAACTGTTGACTGCATTTGCCTCTGGACAGTGTAACCACGACCATGGTGTATCTATGCAACAGGTTACCCAGCTGAGGTAACTGTGTGTGTGCCTTTGCCTTGCTGGATTTGCTTCTTTTTTTCTCATATTCAGTTACTTCATATCATGGTCTTGCTGGAAACTTCCAGCTGTGGCATCACTCCATGCTTGGGGGGTGCTTGGGGGAGCTGTCCACGTGGTGCTGAGGGGTTCAGGGTTTGATAGGACAACTCCAGGACCTTGCCTGGCTTAGTTGAAATATGTTTCGTTTAAAATGATGTTCAAATCTTCAGACAAGTTAACAATTGTGCTGCTGTTAGATTGGTTTGGGGCCATCCTGGAAGTGTTTGAGGGGTCAGCCAGCAACTCTGAGCTCCCACGTGGTTGATTTTCCCAGTTTCCGTGAGCCTTGGAGGAATTTAAAAACAAAGAGCTGACACTGAGATAAATATGAATTAAACTCATTATTTTATTGGTGATGCACAGCCTGGTTTGGTGTTTTGATCTTGTCCCAGGCTGGTGCACTCCAGGACCCCCAGAGATTGCCAGTGTTGTTTCTTTGGAGGAATCAACAAATATAAAGTCTTGACTGACTTAATTAAGTCACTTACAATTAAAGTTCTGTCTGGGGGACTGTGGTGCAAGGAGCCAGGCAGGCTTGGCTGAGCTGGAGCAGAAATAGGTGTTCAAAACAGGGTGTTTTAAATGTTGGTGTTTTCCAGCCATGCCAGCATTTGGGGCCTGGCAGCTTCTCCACACTGATCTCCTGCCCTCTCCTGGGGAAGTGGTGTCTGAGAGCTGCATGCCCAAACTTCTAACAGCTAGATATTCAAATATATGTATATTTTTCTCATGTCTTTTGAAAATGCTTCAAAGCTACTCTGAGAGCAACATTTTGAGTTCCACCCTCCTCCCTTGAGGCTCCTCAAAGCATTTCTCTTCCCTGGGCAGCTCTGGCTCCTCACTCCGACCTTGTTTTGTCTCCTGTGTTTGTACACGTTCAGTCCTTGTTAAATCACTTGTTTGTGCTTGTATGGAACTTATTCCCAGCTGGTATTTCAGTATTTGTGTGATGAGCAGCACCATCTGAGGGGAGACATTGCCTGAAATGTTGCTGGATGGTTTTGCTCAGTGTTTTTCCTCTGTTACTAAAACTGGTGGTGTGTGGTAGTGCTTTGTCTCCATTAGGGTTCCAAAACAAAGCCATGAAGAGCTTCAGATGAAAGGAGAGGGAAGGAAAACAAGAACAAGAACTTTAATTTCATGACTGCAGTGGGATCAAACAATCAAGTTGCCTTTGTGGAGATCCTCAGAGCCAAAAAATACTGACTTTTTGTTAAATAGAATCAGCAGTTGTGCATAGAAAGAGATTCTGAAGCTGGTGATGTGTATAGAGAAGAGAATAATTTTGTAGCTCTGGTCAAGTTCACTTTGAAAACTGCTTTCCTTGTACTGGACAGTTTGTAAATGTAACTGCAGGTGGTAAATAAAATTGTACAGACAACTTACTTGGGGTGTGTGGCTCTTCCAGGTCTCTGTGTGGGGATGAACAAGCACATGCCATGATATTCCTGGGGGAAGAGAACCAGAAAATTAAATATTGACAGAGCAAAACAAGAAGAAAATAAAGTGGGAACTCTGAGAGAGACTTGGGACAATTAGGGAGTAATTAATATTAATTATAGCAACAAAAGCTCTAATTAAGAACAATTCTATAATTTTTTTTAAAATGTTTAATCTGTTACAGAGTGGTCTCTCATGCTTTAACATCTCAGAGGGTTTTCTGCCCTTAAATATAAAACGAGGGGTCAGGGGGGAAACTGGCAGGGGCTGGTGTGGGTTTGAGTTTGGGTTTGGGTTTGTCCTTCCCAGACCTAAAAATCTTCAATTTTAACATTCCCCTTCTGCTGTTGTTTGGGAACCAGCAGAGGGAGCTCAGGCTTTGCTTTTGTAGGTCCTCCAGAAATGCCTGCTTGGAATTCTTCAAGGGAACCTGGCTGCTTTAAGGAAGTGCCTCCTGTGGAACCTGTGATTTGGGCAGGACCCTGCACTGGGAGGACCCGGGGTCCAGCCTGGCACCTCCTGGCACAGGCTGACCTTGTCAGTGTGCACTGAATGCCCCTCAAAACATCCCTTTGCTGCCTTTAGCCACTAATTTGGCTCTTCTGGATCCTTTGGGAGTGTGATAGTGAGTAACTTTGTGCTTTAAACCTCTTTAATTTTTAATTGAGCCTTCTCAGGATTTTTCAGTTGTCATTCTGCTTTTGTGCTGTGATAATAGCTGTGTTTTACACAGAAGGAGACCCTGTGTGCTGATGGAAACACATTTTAGCAGCATTTTAAACTATTTTCTTGCTCAAGGTTTGCTGCGCCTTGGCTTGCTGAAGTGTTTAACTTCAGGGCCCTACAGGGCATTGCAGTTGGAGCCTTCCCCTCTCCTCGGGTGCAGACTGAGCTCACAGCAGCACTTGGCTTCCAACTTTCCTTTTCCCAACAGTGTTTTTCCACTGGAGCCTGGGAAGGGTCAGTGGCCTTGCTTGTGTGGGAAGCAGGTCCCTTCATCACCATCCCACGAAGGGAAGGACCGGCTGGAACAATCTGTAACTCGTTTCTCGGGCCAGTCGAGCTGCTGGAGCTCAGAAGAAGCAGCAGAGAGTGAGTTTTGCAGGCTCCTGCTTCCCTTTCCTGCTCTTTCTCAAGGAACTCGGGCTGTGCTAGGCAGTTCAGGATAGAAAATCACGGCCCTGCAGGATCCCAGCTCTTGGAAAGCCTTCCAAGGTCTTCCAGCGATGCCAATGCCGGGAGGAGCAGCCAGACTTGGACCCTCCCGCAGCAGACAGGCTGCTCTCAGCCCTTGTCTAGATAAGGGTGATTTCAGACCATTAAAATATTTAATACTGCATATTTCTAGTCTAAAAGATGTTTCCCTGTGTGTAGTGCTTAGGATATTTGGAATTTATTAAGTCTGAGTGAAACAATCTTTGTGCAAAAGTCGAAAGCAATATAAACTAATATGTGTGTCTGACAAGATAATCATCAGCTTAATTTAATTTCCCTGCTATCTGATTCATAATTCTTTATTACAATCAATTTCTGTCAAAAGGAGCTGTCAGGGATAGGAAAACATTTTAAAATGTCTTTTAAAGACGCTCAGTGTTTTTTAATTATGTTTCTTAAGACTTCTCTCTTTTTTTCAAAGATTAGATAAACATAATCCTGGAGTCTCTATTGCACTTCATTCTTATCACAGGCAGGGCTTTGTTTCTCTTGCTGTAAAATGGGGCAGTTCTGGAATTAGGAAGCTCAGTTTCTCTGGCTGGTGCTTTTCCAGTTCCCAGTTCTGTCTGAAGTCCCAACATTCGCCTGGAAACCCGTAGGAGAAGTTCAGAGTGTTGTAAATTAGTTCCAGTCTCCACGAGCCTGCTGTGACTAATTGCTATGACCTGGAAGTGGATAAAGTCCCTAACAGTAAGCTCAGCTTTTCCTCTGGTAATTTGACAAATAGAAGCCCTTTTGCCATCCCATGTAGGCCACATGCCCCATTTGTTCTGTCCCGACGGGCAGCGTTTCCGTGTTGCAGTGCTGATGATTTTCCAGATTCCTGCTGCTTTGTAGAGCAGGTGCCTTAATTTATTAATGCCAGAGGAAGGGAGAGATTCAGCAGCAGCGACCCAAGGAGGATTCCTGGCAGCAGCTGTAAATCAAAGCCCCTCCTTACCCAGTTACATTGCTGTAAGTATTTGAACGTTGCTCAAAACCTTCTTCTTTTCAGGCAAAATGTGTAATTGCAACCTTTGCTGCAGGGGGTAAAAACAGCAGAAGGAATAATATATTCCTGTTCATTATTCCCTTTAACAATGGCACTGTTGTTTCATCTAAACATTTGAAAAATAGAAAGGTAATACTTACCAAGCCCTGAGCTGTCTGGCGAGCTTAAAGCAGCAAAATGCAGAGTATCCCGGGTTCTCCTCCAAATTTAATGCCCTTCCCGAAGCTTTATGGTTTCCTTCAGCCTATGGTTGGAGTAATAACCAGACCAGGTATTCCCAAACTCTTCCTAAAGGTTTGTGGGGCTGTTTGGGACGCCTGGATGTTTCCCTGGGACACTGCAAGGAGCTGCAGGAGGGCTGTGCTTTGTGGAGGGGCAGGAGCTCGTTTGTTTTCTATGATCCCATGGAAATCAGGAAATCCCAGGGTTTGTGTGGGGTTGGACTCGTGCACAAGGGGCTGCTGGAACGGGACCTGTGCAGGGGAAGCCCTTGGGAACTCCCCTCAGTGCCTAATTAATTTTATAAGACGAATTTGAGGCCTCCACTGTCAGCACTGTGTTCACTGTGAGTGAGTCCAGGCTGCTTTCTGCATGGAGGGCTTTGTGTGCTCTCTATCTGTTCAAACGCTGCATCCCACCTCTTCTCTGCCATCCCCAGCCCTCCTGTGCCATCCCCAGCCCTCCTGTGCCATCCCCACCCCTCCTGTGCCATCCCCACCCCTCCTGTGCCATCCCCAGCCCTCCTGTGCCATCCCCAGCCCTCCTGTGCCATCCCCCAGCCCTCCTGTACCATCCCCACCCCTCCTGTGCCATCCCCAGCCCTTCCTCTGCCATCCCAGCCCTTTCTCTGCCATCCCCACCCCTCCTGTGCCATCCCCACCCCTCCTGTGCCATCCCCACCCCTCCTGTGCCATCCCCACCCCTCCTGTGCCATCCCCAGCCCTTCCTCTGCCATCCCCAGCCCTCCTGTGCCATCCCA
>JAWWMO010000155.1:1078219-1088366 GCA_035047845.1 Dendrocincla fuliginosa | reverse complement strand
TCCGTGGGGAAGGGAAGTGGCAGCTCACTCCAATGGCCCAGTGGCTGGAGCAGAGGGCAGCATCCCTGCCCAAAAGAGAGGGAGCATCCCTGCCCAAAAGAGAGGGAGCATCCCTGCCCGGAGCACGGGCCAGCATCCCTTCCTAGAGCAGAGGGCAGCATCCCTTCCTAGAGCAGCGCCTGAGTAATTGCAAGGAGAACTGCAGGTCCCCCACAAGCCCGTGACTCTTTTCCTCCCCTCGGAGCCCCCGCGCTGCTTTCTTTGCAGCCTGACTGGAAGCAGATGGAGCTGTCAGGGCCGGCTCAGGCAGGTGAGTGCAGGGCTGGATGAGCTGCTAAGCGCTCCCAGCTGCTGGGCAGGGCCCAGAGGAAATTGTTGGAGCTGGGACACAGCTCCGAGGTGAGATCTGGAGCCGCTGCCAAGAAGGAAAAAGTGAATTTGTGAATCTCTCCAAAAAGCTGCTGTCTAAAAACCTGAGAGAACGAGGCTTTTGAAGTAAGAGAAAATGCCTGGAAATATCAAGAAAAGAAAGCATCTCATATCTCCTCAGACTTCAGAGAGCCAGAAGCCATCCTCAGCCTCTGCCCCCACCTCTGGTTTCATTCAGGATCTGCCTCCTTAGACAGCAAATAAAATATTTCATGGGGTTTCTCCTTATCTATGGTGTTTCCCTCTCCACTCAGGCCTTGACTTCTACTTGCTGCTTTGTGCCATTTGATTTATAAGCTCGAGGGTTCCTTCTCAAAACCTGGACTCCTTCTTGTACTTAATTGCTCCAATAAACTGAAAACATGGTGCTTGAGGGGCAACAGTGTGGGAGGAAATTGTTTGATGAATGGAAATAGGCAGCAGGTCCTTCTTGGGAATGTCACCAAAGGGACACAGAGGAGAAGGGGGTTTATAAATAACTGCAAAATTCAGGGACTCCACGAGCTCAATTAAGCATGAACAGCTTGTAGGGCAATACCCAACATCTGCAAAAATCCTCCCAGCCAGTGGAATTCCCAACAGCTCCACTGGCTTTAACTCCCTGGGGTCGGTGGAAAGGGCTGCCTGGAGCTTGCATCCCAAAGTGCAAATAAACCACTGCAAGAAAAGGTGATTAACAAGTCAAAGCCTTTATTTACATTGCAAGGAAGGTGGGTTTCCTTTTCCTTTTTGAAATTACTGTGCAGAAAATAACTCCTGATGTTTTATAGCTGTTTTTCCCAGAGCATCCATGGAGTGGGCACAGCCAGAACTGCTGTGTGGGCCAAGCCATGTCGTGGCTCTGGTGCCTCCAAGTGACACAACAAGAAAGGAAATGATCCAAATCACTCCAAGGAATGAGGCATCACTGCAGAGTGTCATCCCAGCACAACCCTGGAGGATTTGGGGTCTGCAGCCCCTACACCCACAATCTCAAACCCATTTGGGGCTGGGAAGCTGCCCCAGGTCATTTGACATGGCCCTGGCCCTCTTCTGCAGCTTTCTGGGCTTTCTGAGGGTCACCAGAGGGTTGTGTGTGTTCCGTGGGACAATCAGACCCCCAAAAGTAAGAGGGGGACACACGTAAATATTGCAGCCCCATCTGGTTCCAATAGTGTGTGTTTACATATTAATGTGCAACCCAAATTTGTAAACACGAGCTCCGAGACGTTTGTAGGGACCGACATTGGCCTTTCCCCTCTCTGCAGCTTTATTGGAACAGCATGGCCTGGCCCAGCCACACATGGACATCGTTTCCATGCTGGCTGCATTTCAAATGGTCTGGGTGCCTATTTGTTCTGCTCTATCTTGCCATCCAATCCTCGTTTGCTTTGCGTAATTGTGATACAAATTATCATCTAATTACAGCCCAAACCTCAGCAGATCGAATGCAAACCCAGGCACTGCAAGCAGGAGCGGCGACGTCCCCTGGATGTATTAAATTTGGGTGAAACTGGAGAGCAAAGGGCACTTTGATTGAAGACATCATTGCTGGGGGTTTGTCTCCTTGCATTTTAAACCAGCCCCTGTGTCTGAGCACCGAGTCCCTCCCACGCCCACGACACCCTTGGTACAACCAGTTCTGTTTGCTCGGTGCTATAAACAGGGTCAGATATTCCCAAATACCTTCCAGCTCCTCTTGGGAAAGGTCAAATGACTAATAGCTGGGCTTGTTTAGCAAATTTCATCTTTTAAAAAACCCCTTTGATTGTTTTCTCCCTGTTCCCCTTTAAAAATAGCCCTGTAATACCCGGGTTACGTTTGTGTTCACTCAGGAACTGAAATGGCCACGAGTTTGCCAATAATGTTTGTGGGAGGAAATGCAAAGCAACACGTGAGGAATTGTATTTATGGGCACACGGTCCTGCCTGAAACATCACCCTCCATTTACCCCGTTTCCCATTTAATAACTAATATTTATTATTCTGCCTTACTCTCTCAGTTCCTGCCACTCGCCTCCCACCGGTGGCTGTTCCACAAACACCCTGAGAACGTAGTGTGGGGATTATCTGCTATTTTGGGCACAGGTTTTCTCAAATAGGTAAAATCATCCATTCTAGCGTGAGCAATCCAGCTGAATCACCCTTGTGGGTATGGAAAATATGGGCCAGGGAGCCTTGGCTGCACTGAGGTGACCACAGTGGCACAGCCAGAGAGCTACGACTGCCTGAAAACACCCCCAACATCCTTTTCCTTTGTTACAGCGATTTTTGGAAGGATAAACCCGGGAGATAAAGGCAAAGGGAAGGGAAATAAACCTCAGATGACCCGGCTTGGAGAGTGCCTCTCTGCCATGACAAACTCCTGTCTGGACAGACTGGTAAGAGCATCCAAAGCGTGGCCCCCATGGGACACACTCGTACCTTGCAGGGATCAGACTCTGGCAGTGTTTTCTGTGCTCTGGGAATAGGAAGGATGGCAAACCCCTGATCCTGCAGGACCACGGAGGCGCCGTGGAACCCAACCCGAGTCCCCTGGAATCAGCAGAGCATCATTCTTGGTGAGCAGCTCAGCGCTCTAAAAATATCCATCCAACTCATTATCAGCCCCGTTCTTAAGCAGACACTGATTTACAGGATTGCAGCTCGTGGCCAGCGGCTCCAGAATAGCTCATGAGACCACAGGCATTTGGAAAATTGGAAGTTCCCCATTGCACGAACCCATGACGGGTCTGGAAGAGCCTCCCAGAGTACAACCACATGTTGGGGCTGGGCCATGGTCACTCAGCCCCGGGGAGAGGGACACAGCCTGCCCAGGGCCAGCTGGGGACAGCTTGGAAATAAGGACTCCTGAAGGAAAAGAAGAGTTTCTTTTTTTTTTAATAAAAATAGTGAGATAAACTGCTAAGACACAGCACGAGAAAGCAGGTTTGTTCATTTTTACAGTTGCACAGACCATTTAGCACAGCCCACTGTTTCATACTGGTGTCACTGGGGGCTCCATGAACGCCCAAAACAGGAAAATGAGGGAAAATGATGTTGTCTGAATTTTTGCAAAGTCTCTTGGAAGTCAAAGCATGACTTTTTGCTATTTTAACAGCTTTTGATATTTCTTGTTCTGTTCTTAATTTGTTGGCTGTTATGAATGAAAATAAAAGCAAAACTCTGTTACCAGTTTTGAGTTTTAAACCTGCATCTAATCCCTCTATACTGGTGTGTTTGTAAATACAGGATCAATCCCAAAATGCAGCTGGTCCCAGTCAAGCGTGATTTTCCAATCTCTGCCCTATATCAAGTAATAAATTTGCCTTTAGGTAGAGACTGAACATCAATCAAATAAAGAATAGAACCTGTGTCCTGATCTATTGTGAGTAACGTCGTGCCCGTGGGAGCTGGAGATTATTTACAGGATTAACAAGAATATCCACAGGTTACAATAAAACAAACAGGACTTTTGGAAGGAATTGGAATTCTCCTGTTCCAGGGGGTGTGGAGTGTAACTCTGTGTGAAGGATCTGTGCTCTCCACGGGACTGAGCCGGGAACATCCCTGCCCCTTCCCTCGGGCACAGGCTGGTCCGTGCAATCCCACGTGGATCTGCTGGGGTTGAGAGAGCTGCGGTGGAAAAGTGTCCTGGAGGGCTCCTGGAGGGGTTCCATCCCACACAGCTCTCCGAGATGTGTCCTGGAGGGCTCCTGGAGGGGTTCCATCCCACACAGCTCTCCGAGATGTGTCCTGCAGGGCTCCTGGAGGGGTTCCATCCCACACAGCTCTTCAAGATGTGCCCTCCAGGCCCCCACCCCGGATCAATGCTGTGCTGCTGGAGGACACAGCATGGAGAGGACGGCTCTTGGGCATCCCTCCACCTTCTCCCCGCAGGAGGAACACATCCCTCTTTCATCCTGCCTTTCTTTACCCTGGCAGCACATACTGGATTTATGTCCCCAGGAGCCACCTGGGTCCTGGAGAAAAAGGCACTTCCATGGCATTAATTAGGACCCTTTAGACCCAAGGGAACTTGAGAACACACTCGAGCACTTGGCCAAACGTGGCTCCTTTGCCAGCCCCAGGTCTCAAATAGTCCCTTTGAAATTAGGGATGAAACTGGAGTGGGTGAGCAGCAGCTCCCCGGGGCTCGGAGCTTTTTAAAGGCAAGCAAGAGAGAGAAAACATATTTGTAGAAATACAGATGCCTGTGGTCCCACTTGAGAGTGCAAATATCACAAAGGTGACTGTACAGTTTGCTCTTAACCTACAACCGTGACATAAATATGACCAAAAGGGATCACCTGGCTGTGGGTCATCTCAGATCTCCAAGATCTTCCACCTTCCCAGATCCTTCTCTCTCCCAGATCCTCCACCCTCCCAACAACACGACACACCTACCCACAAGAAAGGGTTCAAAGCCTGGCCGTCCCTGTCCTGTACCACACAGGACTTCAGTCAGTAACTAACAACCCCGTGGGTAGGAAGGACTTGACATATCAATGCTTGGAAAGGCCCTCTGATTCCACTAAAGGCAGTGGTTCGTTGTGGGGTGCCAGGCGGGGTGGTGACATCTGCCGTCCCTCAGCGCGGCCGGGACGCTGTCACTCACTTTGAAAGGGCCTCCTGCATTCATCAGTCGGGATGGCACGGAGAAGTTACAACCATACAGGCCATATGGAGGATGTAAAGAACAATTAAGTGCTTCCCGAGCAATGGGACTTGATGGCAAAATGTTTCCAGATGCATGTAATCCATACAGCATTTGCCCAGCGGAGCCGGGGACGGGCAGGCACGGCGCGGTTAAGTCTTCGGCTTTGGCGCTTTTCAGGTTGGTTATGCCGAGGGAAGACAGTTTGGGCACATCCACCATGAAGTGGGGCAGGAGGGGGGGGTTGGTGCCTCCCAGCTTCTCGTGGCTCGGGAAGATGAGAGACTGCTGTCTTAAGAAGCTCGTAGGGCAGATCTTGTAGTAGAGGGGCACGTTGAGGTTGTGTAGGTAGGTCTCGGGGCACGACACGCCGATGGTGCTCCCTGGCAGGTGGAATGTGGGAGGGGAGCACGAGGGAGAGAGCAGGGGGTTGAGAGGAGAGGGGGTCCCACCGCTGGAGGTCACCGGGGAAGAGCTGGAGCTCCCACCTGGAAAGGAAAGCAGAAATGATCCAGGCTGGGCTGGCTGGTGTGCACAGCCAAGGAGAGCCGGGGTGTCCCCGGCCAAGGAACCCTCGCAGGGCTCCTGCTCACACTCCACGTGTCCCTGCCGTTGGTGTCCACCCAAGCACAAACTCGCTCCAAGGCCAGCTCCTGGAAAATGGGAAGGGCTACCCAGAAATTATTTGTTGATGTTGCTTGGCACTCCTTTAAGAGCAATATTCACGCAGGGCTAATCCCACGCCACGGACTGGGACCACTGTGGAGTCCAGCTTGAGACACACCTGCTGCATCCCTACCTGGCTGTACGACCAGCAACTACCCCCCTTACACACAGCATGGCTATTTTAGCGTCCCTGTTTCTCACACAGATTCCAGACAGATTTCCCCCTTGGATATCTGAACAAAAAAGCATATTCAGCCCGATGGAGCATTTTTTGTCCCTTCCTGCTCACAGGAATTGACTCATTTCGCTTGGCTTCCCAAGCCATTTGAAACATACCCCTGAATGCTATCGGTGTCTCCAGAAATTCAAACCCGCACGTCATTTTAACGCTCGCCTTTCCGAAGGGGATGAATGAACACTTTCAGAATTCGACAGAAAAGCAACACCAAGGAGAAAAAAAAATGAAGCAGGGGTAGGAAAGCTGCTCTGAGGTGGGAATGGTGCTCCAGGGCAGCCAGTTCTGGTGCTACACAGATGTTGGTTTGATCTCCCGCCGGTGAAGAGTTGCGTGTCCGCTGCACAGTCATTACCAAATCCTTCCAGAGGGGTTTTTCCCCCGCTTTGTTTTAATTTCTTACCAAAGTGACTGGGAAAGGAAGGAAGGGAATGTGGATCCATTTGTGCTACGTGTCTTCCTCGATTGCCATTGAATTCCAGGCGAAGCAGTGCCTGGATGTGATCTGATCGGAATTCACGCGCCACCAGCGACCCGGAATGGGCTGTAAAACCAAACTAACATCTGAGGCTTCGCAAACCTTGAGAAACCCACAAGGATTTGGGATGTGGTGCAAATGAATTTCCAAGCTGCCAGCAAGCAGAGCCTCTCCCAGCTCAGCACCAGCCGCAGGATTACGGGCAGGTTCTGTGCAGGGAGGGTCCCACCCTCCCCGCTCCCAAGATGCACAGCCCGATGTCCTGCAGGAATCAGGGAATTTGGGTCAGAACGGCGTGATCGAGTCGGTGTTTGTGAGTGTGAGGCAGCGAAGGAATCCCACAGGGGTTGGATACAGCGGAGCAAAGCAGGGGCAGGATTTGCTCCACGGGATCCTGAGCAACATCGCCCGACTTCTAGAACTAGTCTGGGAATGGGCATGGGGAAGGACAGAGCAGCTCAGCGAGCTCGTGTTTTCTGCCCTTTCTATTGTGCTTAAAAATTAAAAGTTTGCGGCCAGTTCTTTCTTCAGCACGTTGATCATAATTTCATTTCATTTACCTCGTGGTTTTAGAGCTTTGGTATTCCTATTTTTCAGATTTTCTTCAGAAATATTAATAGAATTGGAGATTTTGGCTATATTTACGTCAGGAATCTGACTGGGAAAAAAATACCAATTCCATGAGGAAAATACCAATTACATTAAGACAAGCCAAAAAAAATTAAAAATTAAAAACTCCAGGTAGCTCTAATATTTTAACATATGTACAATACTGTTTTTAGCACTGGAATTGCTGTTGCCTCATTCCCCACTGCAGCCCAACCACAGCAGCTCCTCTTCCCAGTGCTGGAAAATGCGTTCAAAAGGGGCTTTTTGCATAAAATATTTTATATTAAAATATTATTATAATAACATTAAAATTATTGTTATTAATAATAATGATTATAATAGTGTATAAAATCGAATCCTCTTTACAACGATAAACCTAATTTCTCCCGAGTCTGATTTCTTGCGTCCCCATTTCTCCTCCTGCTCAACATGAATTTTTCCCGTGATTTTTGCAGCATTTCCCTGCGGACACGACTTGATGTGTCCCAACACTTTGACGAGTTCCTAACCCGAACGAGACTTAAACCGGCTCCTTTAAACCCAAGCCGGAGCCTCCAGCGCTCAAACGAGCTGGTAGTTTTATTCCTTCGGCGCTGGGAATAACCAATTTTCAAATATTACCTCCCAAAGCCGTTTTTTTCGGGACAGGGCTGTAAGGGACCGCTGTGCCTTGTCAGGATGAGGGAGAGCATTTTCCCCTAAGATTTCCCCGCTCCTCCCTGCCTTTCTGTGGGATTGCCGCATCCCTAATAGCGGATAATTCTCTTTTCCGTCCCCTAACGCGTTTGCCGGCGCAGAAGCCGCCGCTGCAGAAAACCCCGGCCGTCACTATTGCCACGTTTTTAGCTGATATTCCCAACCCGGTTGGAAACAATTAGTGGAGCGGGATCAAAGCCGTAACAACCCGTCTCCAAATTAGCCTCCTGCGCACTCACAGATTTTTTTCCTGCCCATCTCGCTCTGATTTCAGCCGGGGGCTGGGGCAGCCCGCGCCGTCATCCTGCCCTTCCCGGCTCCTCGCATCGACTTTCAAGGGAATTCTGCCCCAAATTAAATCCCCCAAAGGCGGACGGTTCGTGTTCTGGACCCACCCCGTTGTCCCGGTGTTCTGAGCCCCGCGGAACGCCCCGAGCCCTCGGACAGAGGCAATGAAGGACTTACCGTGGCTGTCTGCGCTGAAAGCCTTGAAATCCAGGGCGAGGGGCGGGCGCCACGGGTAGGAATCCAGGAGCCCATCGAGGACCCCCCTGCGGGGGACACCGGGTTGAAGGCGGCGGTGGGACCGGTGGGACGGGCGGGCTCGGCGGGGCGGCCCCGGCACTTACCTGTTCCTGCCGGGGTCCCGAAAGCCTTTGGCGAAGGGATTCCTGTCGATCTTCAGCTTCGTGATCTGGGGGGTGGGAGCGAAGGGGGCCTTTGGGGCGCGGGCTGAGCTGGGACCGGCCATCGGGGCTCTCCATCCCCCCGACCCCGCGCACTGTCGGGGCTCTCCACGCCCCGGGTTCCCCGTCCCGTCGGGGCTCTCCATGCCCCGGGTTCCCCCTCCCGTCGGGGCTCTCCATCCCCCCGACCCCGCGAACTGTCGGGGCTCTCCACGCCCCGGGTTCCCCGTCCCGTCGGGGCTCTCCACGCCCCCGGCCCGGTACCTGCTGGTTCTGGTAGGCCGTCACGGTGGTGAACTCGGTCTCCTGGAAGGAGAAGGTCTGCACCCCCTCGGCCGGCAGCGACTGGATCTGCGCTAGATCGAAGCGAGAATCCTGGGCGATAATGTGGACGCGGGGCTTGTACTTGTGCATGGACTGCAGGATGATCTGTGCGGGGGAGAGGCGGCTGAGACCCCCAGAGGGAAAAGGGCACGAAGAGAACTCGAGGCGAGACGCGGGAGGGACCCAGCCCTCAGCCTGGGGCAGGAGGGACTGGTCCCCCCGCCTTCCCCGTGCTGCCCCCAGGGTGATGTTCTGCACTCCAGAGGAATAGTCTCCCTCCCGTTGGTGATGCTCTGCACCCCAGAGGGATGTTCTGCCTCCCGTGGGTGATGTTCTGCCCCCCGTGGGTGATGCTCTGCGCGCCTCGCCCCCCCCGTCGATACTGCCCCACACCTACGTGCCCTTTGTCGTCCATCTCGTTGTTGGTGAGCTTCACGCGGTCGAAGCTGATGATCTGCCTCATCCAGGTCTCCCCCGAGCAGGGGGAGTCGGGGTGGATGTAGAGCCGCGGGGTGATGCAGGAGTGGTCCGTGTTCCCCGCCACCATCCACTGCGAGCTGTGATAGACGTACCTGGCGGGGTCCGGGTCGCGGTCAGGCGGGGGGTGGCGCGTCCCACCTGCCCCACACCCACAGACCCCACAGATGACCCCAGTGCGACCCCCGGGTCACATTCGGGCCGGGCAGGAGCGCAGGGCACGGACAGCCGGGCAGGGGGACCCGCGTGGGTGGGGAGGGGTCCCCGCCGGTGCCCCCTTACCTGTATCTTTTGGAGTCCACAGGGACGACGTCGATGGCGATGTAATATTGCTGCAGCGGCTCCAGCCCCTTCACCTTCACCCGCACCGACGGGAACATCCTCCTGCGGGCACAGGGGAAGGGGCTGGGCAAGAGCTGCCGCTTACGGGGCGAAAAGGGGGCTGGAAAACTAGAAACGGGCAGCGGGAGGAAAAAAAAACCCAGCTCAACGAAAATAGCGGGAAAAGGTGCAAACGAAGAAAAAAAGCACAACGGAGCAGATAAACTGTAAACAACGAAACAAAAACCCGAAACAAACCAAACAACAACCAAAAAAATCCAAAACAAACCTAAAACAAACCAAGAAACGACACTCCCGCGCCCTCCCAAAAAAGAATAGAGAAAAAAAAAAGAAGAAAAAAAGAAATAAAACAAAACGGAAAAGCCAAGCCCGAGCGAGGCGGCGGCGGGGCCGGTACCTGCCGGCCTTGGTGATGATCATCTCGGTGCCGATGTCGTGGAACCTCCTCCAGAGCTCGGAGCCCTGCAGCTCCACCTGCACGCCGGCCTTGGGCCGCTTCTCTGCGGGGAACACCAAGGGGAGGGGGCTGCTCGGGATGTGCCGGGCCGCACAGCCGCCCTCGCCCCCCGCCGCCCCGCCGTCCCCCCGGTA
>JAWWMO010000155.1:1054096-1077807 GCA_035047845.1 Dendrocincla fuliginosa | reverse complement strand
AGGGGTGCGGGGGGAGAGGGGGAAGAGGAGCCGGCCCCGTCTAGGATCAATAAAAGAGTTACTGTTCTCCATTAAATTGTAAAACTCAAAGAAATTTGACATAATTGCACACTAGGGGCCACTTTTCCAACAAAAGTGCAAATAACGTTTAACCAGAACCAGCGCAGGAGGGAAAAAGGAAAAAGAAAGGGAGAAAATAAAAAGGGGGGGAAAAGTGGGGAGGGGGGGGGTGTGAGGGGGGAGAAAGAGAAAGAGGAGGGAAGGAAAAGAAAAAGGAGGAAAAAAGGGATAAAGGAAAGGGGGAGCCGTGCCCCGCTCTGCCCCCTCGGGCCAGTCACACGCGGCCCCTCCGGTGACCCCGGCGCGACAGACCCGGTGCCACCCCCGCGCTGTGACAGCACCGGGCAGCGGTTCCGGCTCGTCTCCCGTTTTTTCCTTTTCCTTTCGCTCGTTCCGTTGGTTTTGGGGTGTTGTTGCAAGGCAGCAAACCCGCCCCGGCCGCTCCTTCGGCCCCCCCGCCCCTCCCCGGCTCCGCTTCAAAGCGCGGCAGCTGCGCTGAATTAGGGGCAGAAATCCCCCATTGCCCGGCCGGGAAAGGGGGGTCGGGGCCGGGGGGCTCCGGCCGGGACCCTCAGGTGCGCAGGGAAAGGGTTGTGCAGGATTGGAGCGGCGTTTTCGCTCCCTCCCTGCCCTGCGCAGGCTGGAAGCCACGGCGCTGATTTATTTTCCAGGCGGGACCCTCCTCGGGGCCGGCACCAAAGGGGCTCTCAGGGGCTCGGGTGGGTTTTGGGGAGGGGCAGTGATGGTGTCGAGGCTGGGCTCGGTGGGTGTCGCGTCCCCCTGTCCCTGCAGCGGGGAGGGGAGGTCAGCCAGGGGAGATGAGCCTGAACGGGGAAAAAATGTGGAAAGGGATAAAATTCACAGGCCAGCTGAGAAAGCAGGTTTGGAGGGGGGAGGGAGCTGCTGCAGCGCTTCGGGGTGACGGTGCTCCATGCTCTGCTTCCAGGTGCTCCTGGAGCTGCCGGGAAGTTTTATCCCAAAGTTCCACTTCTCAGGATTTGCTGCCCTGCTTGGTAGGGTTGGTGTCCTGGCGCATTCTCAGACTCTGGGCGGGCAGCAGGTTGGCTTTGTGGAGATTATGGAATACTTTGGGTGGGAAGGGACCTTAAAGCCCAGCCAGCCCCACCCCTTGCCACGGGCAGGGACACCTTCCACTCTTCCAGGTTGCTCCGAGTCCCATCCAACCTGGCATTGGACTCCTCCAGGGATCCAGGGGCAGCCACAGCTTCTCTGGGCACCCTGTGCCAGCCTGTGGTCCAAAATATGTATTTAAATACCCCAAACTCGCAGCACTGTCCTCAAACACCCATTCCAAGGATGCTCCTTGCTAAGTTTATGGTGGGCTTTGTGAATTGATACTCGTTTATAAACATTTGTATGCATTTATAACCACTTATGCTATTTTCATGGACATTTATACACTGAATTCCTGGCGTATCTCACTGAGACAGGGGTTTGACTAAGGAAAAGACCTCGGAGGAAGCGAATGGGTGTGGATACAGGTGCCAAAAGCCAGAGCTCGGCATCCAGTCTGGACACCTTGGTTGGAAGCTGCTCGCTTCTCTGGCTGCCGACCTTTCTGCAGTGCCAGCTGTGGTCTGGATCATACCTGCAGCCTGATTTGGAGAGGAAAGGGGGTATCCCAGCTTCCCAAAGGCTGTGAGTGGGGCTCTGAGAGATCCAGCCAAGCTCCCGTGGAACCCACGGTGGAAAAGCAGCAGTGCTGTCTGTGGCACTGGGGACAGATGTACCCGAGCTGTAAGATGAGCGTATGGAGGGATGTTCTTGGAATGTGCTTCCCCAGAGCTCTGTGACCCTGGGGTTACGTGGGAGAGGAGATTGTCCCGACCCTGAAAGGAGCACAGGAATCTCCAGGTCCTGTCTTTCTCCTCCTCCTGTCCCTCAGAGGTGTTATCCCACAGGACGTGGTTCCCTGTCCATGGCAGGGGACTGGAACTAGAAGATCTTTAGTGTCCCTTCCAACCCAAACCATTCTAGGATCCCTTGGGGCAAGAAGTGCGATGGGGAAGGGAATTTGGGGGTCACCTCTTTCTCCCAGGCAGGATGAACCCCACCTATGCAGGTCTTTGTTTCTTTTTACAAAGAGAAATGAAATTTGATGAACGTGTTCATAATCAGAGGAGTGTAAGCTCTTGGTTTCCAGGGAAGGTGACCGGAGGAACCCGGCGCTGATCGAAGCCAGCTGAGGGCATGAAGTGGGAACCTTTATCTCTGCTGACATGACATATTATTAAAAAGCATTTTGAGTAATCTTTTATTTCCTCAGCGTTGCAACACATTTCAAGAACTTGGCCAGGGATCAACCGAGCCTTTTTAATTTCCTACAATGAAAAGTAAAACAAAAATAAAGCCCAATCGGGATGATATAATCGGGAACATTTTGAGGGTTTAGGTCAAATTAATGTGTCAGAGAAGGGTTTTCAGGGGACTTGGAGAGCTTTAATCTGTCAAAGGCTGACTCAGACCTTGCTTGGGTTTTCTAATCTCATTGTCTTTACCGAATTATGGGATGGTATGTCCTGTATTACCGTCATCAGAGGGTCCAGCAAATAATCAGTTGGCATAAAGTTCAGAATAACTAACTTAATTTTAAAGCAAGTGTTATATAAGAAGGCAGAGACCCTTGCTTAACTTGAAAGTGATCTTTTAATACTGTCCATTAATGTGTGAAAGCACACAGGTAACCTCCAAACACAGCCTTTCCTGGCTACTTTAGGAGATTTGATTGTGTTCGAGCTGTGCTCGATTTTGCCAAGATTTACCTTACATTTACCAAAACAAACCAAGCCTGAACCAAATCAACCCTGCCTTGTGGCTACAGGTAATACTTCAATATCACCTGCACTCAGTTATTCATCTGATACTTATGTCTTATTCTGCACTCCATCATTGATTTATCTAAAGCTGCAATGATAAATTCGGTGCTTGGACATTTTTGGTTCTGTCCAGCCTGGCCTTGGACACTTCCAGGGTTGGGGCAGCCACAGCTTCTCTGGGCAAGCAAAATGTAATATATAATAAATATAAATGAACCTACTGCCTCACATCTAACAGGCATAAACCTGAAGAAATGCAAGCAAATATCTACTATTTCTATGTGCAAATAATACCTTTTTCTTGAAGGAGAAAAACGAAACTTATGGATGAGACAGTGCGCCACAATCAGCTGCCACTATCCACATGGGAAAGGGTTGGGAGGGGTGTTATGGGAGGATGCCAAAGCTGGGATAAAACAGTTTCTAAATGCTCTGGTTGACAGAGAGGCTGCAACTGGAGAGGACGAGCCCAGCAGCTGAACGACCCTTCTGGGGCTGAAATAACATTGGGTTGGGTTCTATGGGAGCTGCAATTGGCAATATTCCACTTTAATTGCTGTAAGCGGAACCACCGTTTCACAGGAGTCATTAACTAATTAATGATTAATGGATTAACAAATATTTCTTTTTCCTACAAATATTTCAAACAGAAAGTGCTGAAGACTGAGGAAATCTTGGCAGAGAACACCCCCAGCAGTGTCAAACAGCTCAGGAGGTTGTTTTCCCTGACGTTCTCAAATGTCCTGTCCCACAGCAAAGCTTTAATTTCCTTTGTGATTCTTTTGCCCTTCATGAACTCTGAAGAACCTCTGCTCCTCTCTGCAAGCACCGTGTGACAAGGGGCTCTCTCCATCCCCATGGGGCTGTGGCACCTCTGGGTGCCAACTCCATCCAAACCAGGAGGTGAGGGCAAGGTTCAGCCTGTCCTTGTCCACATCCTGAAGCAATTCCATGGCAAAAATGACAGGTCTGAGCAAGAAATGACCAATTTATGGTGGTGTTCGACCAGCGCTGAAGGTTCTTGGTTGACCTCCTAAGGAGGTTCCTCACTGCCACGTGTGCTGCATTAGTTAAAGATATATTAAAATAAATCTCTGTTGTGTTATTTTACGCATAACCCCCCAAAAGTCTGCACAGGGAATTGGATTAAACCTCAAGGAAATGATTCAGTGAAGTAAAAACAATCCATAAGGCATTTGGGGAGAGTTAAATCGAATCAGGGCCATTGGATCCCTCCGTGATGAGGGAGGGGTTGGAGGGTCCCCCCCGAGCAGGGAAGTCGAGGGAGGGTCAGTGATGTCCCTGTGCTGCTGGGCTAAGGAAGAGACCACCGTGTCCCTCTGCAGCACCCCCGTGGGACACGTCCCCACAAGGAGCTTTCTCCATCCAGCAGCCCTGGCTGTGCTTGATGAGCTCCTGAGAGCTTTCTTGGGAAAAGAAAACGCGATGGAACAGGGGCTTCTGGCAGATATCTCACTGCAACCTCAAAGCACCTCCTGGAGAAGCAGGATTTCTCTGCTCTGTGCTGCGAGGGACACTTTTGTGGTGACTTTTCCCAGCTCCTGGTTTTAGCTGGTGGTTGTGTAGGAGAGTGAGGAGAAGCTGCTCCATCCCTGCCCCGACCACCTGAGGAGCCCCTGCCAGGCTGGCCATCCCAGCGAGCAGCTCTCCCACCATCATCCCTTCTCCAGAGCTCAGAAATAAAACCCAGCCCCTTCCCCCTCCAAGTGAAGGTGAAAATTCCTGCCATGTTGAACTTTTCTCATAATACTTAAAGAAAATACTTAAAGAATGTGTAATAAGAGGGGATTTAGAAGGGGCAAAATTAACCACATGGATGGAGCAGAAAACCTTTAGAATTGCACTAAAAGGTATCCTGTCTGGATTTGCCTCTGGGAAGGGCTCTGGGGGAAGAGGGGTGACCTCAGGGGAGCCCTGGGACTCCCTGTCCCCAGGGCCACCCCCTGTCCCCAGGGCCACCCCCTGTCCCCAGGGCCACCCCTGCTCCTCTCACTGCTGAGTGTGGGGAGGAAAAGCCAGAGTTCTTAGTGTGGCTGCCAGGAAAACCACACAGGAGAAGTGAAATGCAGACAGTGATGGGAAGCTGATGCCGAGTTATTCTATATTCCCAGGCAGGACGGGGCCAGGCAGAGCTGGGGCCAGGCAGGGTCCAGCTGGGGAGCACCCTGGGGCTCTGGGAACCCCAACCAGGGCCTTACCCCATGAGCCCTCCTCTCACAGGCAGCAGTCGGAGGGCAAAAAGCCTTTTTAGAGAGGAAGGGATGTTATTTTTACAAAATACAGCCCCTGCTCTGGTTTGCTTTAAACAGCACCCGGGGACCTGGGGACACCCCCTTGGTGCTGGTGCCCTTCGGTGGCCTCGATCTCATCACCTGCTCTGAAAGCAAAAATGGGCCAAACCCTCACCAAGATTTGGGGTGAGGAGGATGAGTGTCTGGAGCACCAAGCAAACCCCTGTGGGGGCTGTGTCCTTGCTCCAGCAGGAAGAGACAACCCCATGGCCAGTGAGGAGGGGCCAGACAGGGACCCTGGGCTGTCCCGTGGTCTTGGCTGATGGTTTTCATGGTGTGGACAAGAGTCTGCTCAGGAGGTTGGCTTAGAAAATCACAGAATCATGAGATCATCAAAGCTGGAAAAGACCTCCAAGGCCATCAAGTCCAACGTTTAACTGATCACTCCCTCACATGAAGTGCCACGTTCATTTGTTTTTCGGACACCTCCAAGGTCAGTGACTCCACCGTTCCCTGTGGTGCCGAACCACCCTCTGAGTGAAGAAAAACTCAGTCCTGCCAGGGCTGTGCGGGTTTATCCGGCCTGAAATGGCAGGTTCCTGGGACTCCACCCCCCCAAACACCCATGCCTGCACTGAGCTTTGCCCCCCTCCTGCGATAGGGAAGGGGGGTGCAAACCCCACGTGGGGGTTCATGCCCAGCCCCACCAGCTCTGCTGAAAGGGCTTTCCCAGCTGTTTTGTTTCCACTGAATTCTCTCCATCGCTGCTGTCTCTGCTCCTGCTGGAGGACTCAGCCCCAGGATGGGTTTAGACTTCTCTGCCCATCCCTGTCTGTACATAATATATATAATATATAAGAATGAGATAAACTCAAACTCTGCCCTTCAACTGAGCCCACACCTGGGCGAGACCGACCAGCTGCAGAAAACTCCACCTTGTTTTGCAACTCTACCCTGGGTTCACGTGGCTAATTATGGCCCTGAATGCAAATGGAGAGGCATGAGAAGAAAAGCTTGGAAGGGCTGATGCACTGGGGAGAAGGACAGTAAATGAAACGGTTTGCAAGGAAGCTTTCACTCATCCTCGAGCCCATGCGGGGTCGAGCTGTGAGCTTGCACTTGGGTTAGGAAGCGCCTCTTGAAATTAAACAGAAAAGATACAATCTTAATGTTCCATGAGATGTGCCAATACAAATATCTGTCGGCAGATATGTAAAATAATAGCTTTAAAAACAAGAAAAAAGAGCCACATGACGTTTTCTGAGGAGGGTGATGTCACCCCCAGCCCAATTCTTTGTGTTGGAAATTGAAACCGCATGAACTCCCCACGCAGAGCTGGCTGAGGCTCTGCTCTCTCAGCTCTCCCCTTAGGGAGGAGGGATAAGATTTTCTGGTTTTAATTTTAAATTAATAAATAAATGTGATTGACTTGCCACCCAATAGCACCGAGTTGTGCAGAAGAAGGATAAACTTTGTCCATTAAATCTCTCCATGGCTGGTGTTGCTGGAGCAGAAGAAAATCGGTGTTAGCTGAACTGGTCAACAAGGTTCAACTTCAGGAGGAATTTCAGAGTCTGTCTCCATGGTATTGTCTCCTTCCCAAAGTTTCCTCCTGGCTGTGCTGGGTCTCAGGCTGTGGACTGTAAATTACACAGCCCAAATCAAACCAACTTTCCCAACAAGGCAAGAAGAAAACCATGCAATGATTTAGTGTATGAAACAGCTCAACCTGTGGCTTTCTCTTGCTTGGGAGTGTGGCAGTTGGACTGAGATGCAAAAACCACTCCAAAGCATGAAAATTAGCAAATAACCATCTGGCCTGGTGGCTCAACACCTCCCGTGGCCATAAATCCAAATCCCAGCAACATTAGCAGGGGATTTGCTCCGAGACCCAAGCTCTGTCCTCGAGGGGTGTGAAACAAGGTGAGATGGGGAAGGTCTGTGGCAGAGCTGTGGCTCAGGGGGAGCTGCCTCTGGCTGAGCAGGGAAAGGGGCTTGCAGGGTGTGTGGAGATAACATCCCTGAGAAGCTTTGTCAGGAGGACACTGGTAGGATCCTGAAATCCTCATAACCCTGTGGGTACCATGGCCCTGGGAACTCAAATCAGGCCCTTGACCTGGAGCTTCTGCCTTCAGAGCCTGCCCTGCCAGCCCAGAGGCTGAGCCGTGGTCACAACTCAAAAAACTGCCTCTCCCAAACCTCAGGACCTGGAAGTGGCAGCTGAGTCTGGTCTGGGCTCCCCAACAGGTTTGAGCCACGGATTTCACGTGTAGTTTTTGCACATCTGGTTGTGTTTGGGCTGATATTGCCTTTCAGTGCTGCTCAGGTCTGTCTGTGCCCATTAGTCCCCGGGTAAATCATCCCTCTGCTGGCAGAAGGGCCCTGTGGGGACCTGGGTGATGTTGTATGTTGGGATATAAAGTATAATTCATTAGCATTCCCATGGTTGAAGGTTTAGGCTGAGATTGGCATCAAACCAAACAAGAGGGCAGGTTTGGCCTCTCCTCCAGCAGTGCCACCAAAGGCAGAAGGTTGGAAGGTTCCTTCACTGCCAGGAAAAGGAGTTTGGGTTGAAAAAATCCCCCTTATTCTTCATTTTTCTCTCCTCTTCTTCCTCCTGGGCCGGCAGAGCCCGGAGCACGAGCAGGGGCAGAGGGGTGTCCCTGAGCTGTAGGGAGCTGGACTGTAATTTTTTTCTGGATTTCTGCCTGCATTTGAGCATCTGCTCGTTTTTATTGCCCCACGTTCCACAAACTTAAAGCGTTCCCATATTGAACAGAATTCATCCAGTTCACTGAAAACCACAATAAACTCAGCCCCGAGGACACCAAAAGCTTCTGCTCCTCACATCCCCCAATTCCCCAGGAGCAGCAAGCCCCGGGAGCCACGGAGGAGTCGTGCAGGCTTCAGCTGCAGCCCTGCTTTGCTGCTGGAGGGCAGGGAGGGACTCAAGCCTGTCCTTTAATGTGCTTTCCTGGTGGATTTTATCAGCATGGCTCGGTCCCAGAGCTTGGGCAGAGTGGAGCCACGGGATGGGGACATGGAGGGAAGGGACACGAGTGCCATGAGAATCCTTCGAGCATCCTGTAGGCAAGTGATGCTCAGAGCTGGAGCATCCCGCCTGCAGAGGGGTCAGGAGATGCTGCCAGAGCTCTGTGCCTGATGCAGAGAGCCAAAAACCAGGAGCCCTCCCGCTCACGGCGGCCCCACCAGGCTCAGGGAGCTGGGCACGGGCAATCCCAGTTGCCTCGGAGTGATTGTTTCTCCATGTGAAACACCAGCCAGCCCTCCCCTGGCACTGCCCAGCCCGGGGTGGTTGTACCAGCCTGTCTGGGCAGCAGGAGTGTGCAGGTAAGAGCACTGAAAAGCCTCTTTTCCTCTCATTGTTACATTCAGGTTATTCGACCATATTCAAGACATGATTATTATAAATATGATTCAATTTAATTCAGGTTGATTCAATCCCTCCCAGCCATGGTGGTGGTGCTGGGTTGACGGTTGGACTCGATGATCTTAAAGGTCTTTCCTAAGCTTAATGATTCCATGATTCCCTGAGATGAGGAGTGGATCTGCTCTCCTCCAAACTGTAAGGAATAAAGATTCAAAATGCAGCCGTGTTTATTTTTTCTCTGTAATATGTATCAACAATAAAACGCAGTGAGAAGAATTAGTTAAAAATTGATCATTAAAAAGAATCTGATCCCCATGGCTGGTAAATAGAGCTGGGTGGGAGCAAAGGGGGATCCTCGGGTTTTCCTGCCCGTGCTCCCACAAACCCGCTATTGCTTTATGTGCGAGCACACCCGGGGTTGAAAACTATCTCCGTTTGTTTACCTTCCCCAAAATCAAGAGCACATTGAGAATAATTTGCAAGACAAAAAGCAAGAAAAGCTTTCATTTCTCAAGGTCTCCACGGCGCAAATAACATGGAATGCCTTGTCCTGCCGGGAGCTGCAAACCCGGAGCTACCGCAGGAGCTGCAGAGAACTGGAAGGAAAAAAGTGAAATTCAGCCTTGGAACACTTTCTGGCCTGGCCCCTGCACCTACAATTGCAGCTCAATTGCTGCAGTCGAGGGGGGCTGAAGGAAAAGGAGCGTTTTATATTTGTAGTGTTTTCTTTCCCTTCTTGGGCATCTCGGCTTTTCCTCTGGGTCTCTCGGCTGGGTCTTCCTTCCCTGGAGGAGGGGAAAATGGGAGGGTTTTTATTACTAAAGGCAAAAGAAACTGGCGAAAAAATTCAAGGGGAAAGCGTAACGACTGCAACGTTTTCGGCGAAGATTTTTATATATATATATTATTTTTTAAAATGAAAATAAATGGAATGAAGTCTGATCACGAGTCTACTGCCTCATGCCATCAGAACAGTTCCCCCCGGAGCTGATGAAAACAGAGCACAAAATACACTTAGGATGCTCCCACCGTTTATTTGCTCATTGATTTGCCCTTTTGGTGCAGTTTTGGTGGCAGTTTGTGCAAAAGTGGCACCGGACCAAATCTGGCCCCCGGGGTTTGTCCGTCCCCAAATGGCATCTGGAGAAATCAGCCCATAACCAGTGCCAGGGATTCTGCCCCAGGAAGGGAGGGCTTTCCCTGAGCTCAGCCTTGGAAAGTCGTGATTCCCATCCTCCAGCCACCTCCCAGCCTGCCTTGGATGTTTCTGCAAATCCCTCAGAGAAGAGGTTAAACCCAGCAGCTCCTGCAGAATAACTTTGTTGCTGGGAAAAAGCCTTTTCGTCTTTGGGTTTCGATACCTTTGTTTGCGGAACACAAAACCCTGAGGGTCCTGAAATCAGCGCCAGGACTCCCATGGATTTCAACCTTAGGGATGGTTTCGCTTTGTTTCCGGAGTGATGTCCTGGCTTTCAGAGAAGCTGTGCCTGGGTTTTGGAGGTGCTGCCATCCAGGAGCAGCCCCTGCCCCATTCCCACCCCTGGCCAGGGATGCCGGTACCCGACCCCGCAGTGCTGCCGTGGCTCTGGGATGGAGTTCAGCCTTCCCAAGTATTTTTTTTCTCTCTCTCTCAGAGTGTGAATTCCTGGCCACAGCTCGGCCCGACCCCAGCAGGGAGATTTGGAAAGGATTTGGTAGGGGCAACACAGGATATCCCGGCTTTATGGAGCGGGATACACAGAGCGACGGAGCCTCTGTCTCTGGGGCCGCTGAACGCGAGGACACGGACTTGCTCGCATTTGAATGAGGAAAAGCCTGGATCCAAGGCTCATCACGGAATACTCTGTGTTATGTCCCACTGTACTGCATATAAGATGTTTATAATAACATAATAAACAGGTTCTGGTGACAACTTCTACCTCTTCGACTTGTGCTGGGTGGAAACTTCTCTGAAATCCAGGAGGTGCCTCCAGCAACTAATCTGAATGCCCCCTGATGTGCCAGTACCCTTGAAACCCGTGGAAGCTCCGGCGCGGATTTCAGGACACTCAGGTTTTGCATTCCATGAACAAAGGTATCAAAACGTGGCTGGGTTGCAGAGCACAAAGCACAAATGATCCAGAGCAGTTTGTTTGAGGAGGGAATATTTTTATCCCGCTTGGAAAAGCCCTACAGCAACAGCACAGGAGGAAGAAAACCTTCACAATTAACCCCGGCTCAAATGAAGAAGTGTTTTAAGTTCATTTAGGTCCTTTTTTTTAAAGAAAAAGACAGATCACTTTACATTTATAATGTTGGTATCATCCAGTACTTTAAATCAAATTATAGCTGTATCAGGCCGCTTAACAATGTTTCTTTTTAATTAAGTTTACTAGTCCCACATGCATTTTTTTAAAAAATAAATTAAACAAACTTAATTAAATTACATGACAGGGGTTAGGTAAGACAGCAAACAGCCCAGCAAGAGTACAAGGATTGATAAATCCCTTTGGACACTCATATTTTGCACTTTTCCTGTGCCCTGGAGTATTCCAGGCAAGCTGATCAAGGTGGCACCCCCTGCCCGGGCACCACAGCCCACAGGGTGTCCTGAGCCCTCTCACTTACCTAAGGACTTACCCCCATATATGTTTTTAAATCCTGCTTCCACAGGGCGTTTCAACCGCTCAGGAAGTTCCTCAGAAAGCTGATTATCCATGAATTCCCTCTGATTTCCCTGTGCTGCAGAGACAGGAGCTGAGCACCAGAGCTGCCTGCCCTGGGACCCTCTCGGTGGGGCTCCCCAGGGCATCCCCTTCCCCTTCTGCCTCTGCAGCAGGCACGGACCAAGGGAGAGCTTGGAGAGGCACAATCCATCCCCAAGGGGGTTCAGTGCTATCTGATTGATGAAACTCCACCAAAACCAGGGTTTGGGGTGGTGTTTTTGCAGAAGCTCCTTGTTCTCACTTAAATAAGTGTGTGGGCATTACCAAGGAAAGAGCGACTGCGTTTCACTGAGAAAATGGGACTAAAAAGTGCCGGCTGAAGGACCAGGAGGTGCAGCAGGGCTGGGCATGCCCTGTATGTGCAGAGCTGGAGGGATTTCTCAGCTCCCCAGAGCACACGCCCCACAGTGATGCTCCCTGAGCTGGGATGAGCTCCTGGGAGGGCACTCTCCGCCATCACTGGCGTTTTTGTGGTCCAAACAGGACTAAAGTGCCCACCTCTTAAAAGACACAGAATTGCCACGATGACCCAGCTGTGGTTTCTGGTGCTGGGGAAAGCCCTGTGCTGGCACATCCCCTTTCCAAGGGAGCCCGAGACACGGTGAGAGCATGGCCTGGATGTGCACCCCGAGCAACCCGCGGCCACGGGAAGATTACCGGGGATTTTCACAGCGGTTAAAGGGGAATAATCTCATGGAGGGAGAGCAAAGCAGCAAATCCTCCTGTCCCCAGCCCTGCGGGAAGCACAGCCACGAGAGCAGAGGAGCGGGATGAGCCCCGCGGATCCGGGAGGTCCGTCTTGTCCCCAGGACAAACCCAACATCCCCACAGGGAGCAGCCCCTCGGTGCTTCCCTGATTCCCCCGGCTCCGAGGGCTCTGCATCTGGGGCCGCAAGGATGAAGTCAGCCCCGGAGCCGCTACGGGCTGGAAGTGATTTCACCGAGCTGCAATGCACATGGATTAATTCCAGTACTGTAAAGTCAACATGGTCGAACACTGGCTACATCACAGCCCTCATTACTGCGCTCCGGAGCGGGGTTTGATGAAGTAATTTCCCTTGGGTTTAGCACTTAGCAAACATATAGGGCGTCCTTCTTGGGTTTGCCTGGGGAGCAGTGCCCCCCCCCCCACCCCAAATTGGCCTTTATCGGTTGCACATGGAGCCCTGTGTGTCAGAGGGGCTCCAAACGAGCCCCAGATGGGCCGTGGCACACGATGCCCAAACAGTGGGACACGTGAAATGAGGCACGGTCTGGGTGCACACGGGGATGTGATTAATAACAAATGATACAACCCCCCCAGGTCGGCCCTTCAGATGGAAGGGGATGTGGGATGGGTGTGGATTAGCGACTCCTCCATCCTCCGTGACCAAATCAACTCCTGAAGGGTTCAGCAGTAGGTTTTTGGACACCGGGAAGCCAACACTCCTCAACCTGCTTAACTGAGAGTTTCCAAGGCTCGAGGCGAGTCCTTCCTGGTTTGTTTGGGGTTTTTTTCTTAGCTATAAACTGTAATCGAACACTTGTCATGTGCAATTTCCTTCCTCGGGGAGGAGTTGTGCAGCCACGACAGAGTTTTGCCTGGGCACCAGGATCTGCTCCCAGATACAGTCCCAGGATGGTTTGGGTTGGAAGAGACCTGAAAGCCCATCCAGTCCCGCCCCTTTCCTCATCAGGGACACCTTCCACTGTCCCGGGTTGCTCCAAGCCCCGTCCAGCCTGGCCTTGGACATTCCCAGGGATCCAGGGGCAGCCACAGCTTCTCTGGGCACCCTGTGCCAGGGCCTGCCCACCCTCCCAGCCACCAATTCCTTCCCAATATCCCAAATAACCCACCCTCTGTCAGTTTAAATTCAAGTTTAGTCTCCTGCAGGAGCCACCCCAGAAAAAGCAGCTTCACTTTCTTCATTTGACACCAGGGCCTGGGTGAAAGATGCATTTAAATGTTAACAAATGGTGTTCCCCTTACCCAATATTAACTCCTTCACTTCCCAAAGCCTCTCCTTTCACAGCCTGACATGCTGAATGTCAGCACCCAGGTCCTGGTTTCCTGGAAGAGGACAGACCTTTAGAAAGGATATTAGGGACAATTTCTCCTGGAAAGGGCTGTCCAGTCCTGGGAGAGCCGCCCAGGGCAGGGGTGGAGCCCCCATTCCTGGAAGGATTTAACAGCCCTGGGGATGTGGCACTTGGGGACATGGTCAGTGCTGGGAGATTGTTGGACTCTGTGGGCTCAGAGGGCTTTGGCAACCTGTGGGTGTTGACACCAGGGTGTGGGGGGTGCTGGCACTGGGGTTTTGGGGTGCTGCCACCTCGGTGTGGGGGATATTAACACTGGGGTTTGGGGGATGCTAACTCAGGGATTTGGGGATGCCAATCCCAGGGTTTAGGGGTGATAACACCGGGATTTAGGGGTGATAACACCGAGGTTTTGGGATGACAACACCGGGGTTTAGGGATGATAACACCGGGATTTAGGGATGACAACACCGGGGTTTGGGGTTGATAACACTGGAGTTCAGGGACGCTGACAGCAGGCTGTCGCTGGTGCCAGCGCCGCGCACACCTCGCCACTCTGGAGGCTTCATCCCACCCCGCAGCTGATCCAAGCCTCCCTCCTGCCATCTTGAGGCAAGATCCTGCTTTTCCTCGCCTCCCAGTCCCTCCCGGAGCCGGCTGATTCCCCTGCAGCATCACGCCCGCCCCGCCGGCTCCGCCGCCCGCTCCGTCCCGTTCCTGCCGCTCGGGCGGCTCAGCAGGAGCGCTCGGGGGGTGGAAAGCGAAAATCCTCTGCTTTGCTGTTCCCAGTAAATACAGGTTCCCAGCGAGCCCCAGAGGCAGCATGTGCAGCCCATCCCACCCCACCGCATCCCACCCCACCGCATCCCATCCCATCCCACCCCACCCCATCCCATCCCATCCCATCCCACCCCATCCCATCCCGCTCAGCCGAGGGGAGTTAACACCACTCGGGGGTTATTTTTATGATAGGGAAGAACGGATTCCTCCCTCCCTGCTTTCCCTTGTGGACGCTCTTGAGTGGTAACGTGGTATTTCCTCTGAAACTCGAGCGGGGGGGGGGGGGAATTAATTTTCTCCCTCTTTTTTCTTTATTTTTTTTGTTCTGTATAGAAAGTATTTTCTGCAGGAAGCGGGTTCATAAGCAGACCTTTGGGTTTTGGATGACTCTGAGCAGGGCTGGTGCCATCGCTGGCAGGGTGGAACCACAGCCGGTGACTCCCCTCGTGGTGACAAGAGAGGGACAGACCTCGGGCTGCTCTTCCTGCACCCAGAAGTCTCACTGGAAACAGAGAAAATTAATTCATGTTCCTCTAGAGTTCCGTGAAGAGAAAACCTTTGCTTCTAAATGTTGCTGACGCCCGGGGCGTGTTTAACTCTGTTTATTATTTAATTGGCAGTTTAATAAATAGCCAATAATGAGATACCTCTCTTAAATGACCAAGTAATAGGAAATCCCAGGGGAAAGGGAAATTCCCGCTTGAATTGCCGGAGTGAGCGATTTAGTGCTCTCACAAGCACAGGGATGTGGCTGCGCCACAAAAATGATGGGACTGAGGGGACAAGTGAAGTCACAGCAGGAGAGGGAGCTCGGCCGGCGCTGGGAGAGCTGAATCCTCCCCCTGCTCCCTCCTGCCCTCGGCCAGAATGCAGGGAAATAATTGTTGTTTAATCACCTCTCCTTTTTCGCACCTCAACTCCTATTGCTCTGATGTTGAACCACAATATTTGCATAAAATGACTTGTTCACCCAGTTCTATCGCCAGGAAGTGCCTGGAGCATCCTGGGATAAAATGGTTATTGCTCCTTCCCAGGCTTTTCCTCAAAATGCATGTATATTGTAGGAGCTTTTTGGCCATTTCTTCTCTTTTTAATTAAAATGTTTCCCCTTTTCTCCTTCTCTCCCCATCCTCATTTTATGTATTTTTCTTCCTGATTCTGGGCTTCCCAAAGGGAATCTGAATTAAGGCCACTCAGATAAAAATGACCCTGAAAACACCACGGAACCAGCCTGGAGTTCCTCTGCCTTTTTCTCTAAAGCTGAATTTTAATTAATATATTTCATTGATTATTTTACTGATTATTGTACTAATTATAATTAAAGCTGTTCATTGCAACAGGTTGGAGGAGCATCAGCTTTGGATTATACTTGTCCTAAATCAGTCCCAAATCCTAATATTACATTTTGAGGATCTGTTAGAGGGGGCTGCTGACCAGCAAAGCCCATCACTTGCTCCTTGATTTGATAATTAATTACTACTATTTTATTTTATTTTATTTTATTTTATTTTATTTTATTTTATTTTATTTATGTCTAGTCTAGTCTAATCTAGTCTATTTATTTTGTATTTTATTTTCATTCTTTTATTTTTTTGTATTTACTTTTTTCTAGTTTATTTTATTTTATTCTATTTTACTTTGTTATTTTATTTTAGTCTATCCCCAGTCTACTGCATCTATTTTTATTATTTTATTTTATTTTGTTTCCATTCCTGTATTTTTTGTATTTTTGCTCTTTGCTTTGTTTTCTTTTCTTGCCTTTTCTTTTCTTTTCTTCTCTGATTTTATTTTCTATTTTATTTTGTGTTATGTTAGTTTCTATTTCATTTTCCTTGCTCTGCAGCCTGTCCTGGCAGGAATTGCTTCACCCACTGCAAACCCCCTTCCCACCCCCTCGGGGCTGCACAGAGTGAGGTGATCCCAAGGTTTGGAAACCTTGAATTTCCTCTCTTTTCTGGTGTTTGTCGATCCAAACCCCTCTCCAGGGGCAGGAGATGGGCATCTACCCCTGCCCTCTCCAGACACTGACTATTCCATGGACTGCAAAATCCCCCCTTTCCCTTCTCCAGCTTTTCCTCCAGAATCTGCTTTGTGGCTGAGGAAATGTAAATAATTTCTTTTTCCCCCCTATACTTAAAAAAATCAAACTGATAGAAAGTGTTGCTTTTTATCAAACCCCTGAGTGGGATCAAATCCCAGCCTGACTTGGAGGAATTTGTAAATCAGTTATTACTGGGCCCCCCGAGAGCCACTCGCCCCAGGCAGGATGTTCCACCAGGAAAATATTCCCAGTGGGACCATCCCAAGATCTCTTTTGAGTTCTTAACTCCCACATTTGCATCTCCAGGGCTGCAGGGGAGGGACAGTCCAGGCACAGGCGGGTTAGTGGCTCAGACACATGGAAAGCTGTCAGGATGGCAGAGATGGAGCTGGAGAAGTTGCCCTGCCTTTATTGCCCAGGGAGAACATTTCCCCTTTCATGGCCTTTCCCAAAACCACACATTTTTGTCCCCAGAATCGAGCCCTGGAAGGAGGAACTCCAGACAGAGTGAGATTTTTCCCATCTTGGAGCCCTTTCCCTGCCCTTTTCCAGCTTCCCTGTCGGTTTTGCCCTGTGATGAAATATTTTTGAGCTCACGAGAATAGAAAAGCCACTTCTGTGGGACCCAAAAAATATTGGAGTCGTGGATCCAAAATCCAGGCAGAAATGTGAACATTGGGCTCCCTCCCCATGCCCATAATTGGTGATAAAAATCCACCTCCTGGGAAAGCAAGGATCAAAAAATTGTCAAGTTTTCCCTAATTTCTGGGCTGAAACAATTCCTTCAAACGCTTGGTATGTGAATTATTTTACTCTTTGCCGATGTGTGTTTTTGGCAAGTGGAAAACAGGAAACCAACTTGGAAAATATGAGCGAGATGGAAAGTGGGATCGTAAAATATTACGGGCTGGAGAGTTTTCCATCTCCCAAGATGTGAAGGCAGCAGAAGCAGAACCCTAAACCAATTAAAGGCAATCCAATTTCGGGGATTCTCACGGAGGGAAGAGCTCTGGGGTGTGTTGGGGATGCGAAGACAACACAAGCCCAGCACCTGTGAGTGCAAGCAGAGCACAGATGTGCCCCAGAACCGCCCCCTCCTCCGGCTGCACACCCAGGGATGGGCTCTTCCTGAATTATTGGGGGATTCCAGGCGGGCTTTCATTGCACTGACAGTTTGGAAAGGGTTGGGTTTAGGGCCGAGTCCTGCATGGCCGAGTTGGGAATCTGTGTGGTACACGCTCCCAGCATCAGCCCATGGTAACGTGGGGAGTACACTGATGGGAAACATATAAAAATTATATAAAAGATTAAATTAAAGACAGAACGGAGGAATACAGTGAGTTTGGGGGTTGCTCCATTCATATGTGACAGTGAGTGTTCACAGCACAAACCACAGCCCTGGCCTTGCCCTCCCCAGGATCTGCAGCCTGGAGAGCCATTCCTGGTGTGTTCCTGCCATTCCCAGTGTGTTCCTAAGGACCTGCAGAGCCATTCCTGGTGTGTTCCTGCCATTCCTGGTGTGTTCCTGCCATTCCTGGTGTGTTCCTGCCATTCCTGGTGTGTTCCTAAGGACCTGCAGAGCCATTCCTGGTGTGTTCTGAAGGACCTGCAGCCTGGAGAGCCATTCCCGGTGTGTCTCCTCCCTTCCCTGATTTTCTGAAGGCTGAGACACGTTTAAAGCCAAACAAACTCCAGTTCCCAGCCTCTGCTGCCCCTTTCTTGCTGAGCTGTGCCATCCCCACAGCGAGGGCTCCCGGGGGGATTTATTGCTCATCCCACACCCCCAGGAACCTTCCCTGGGCCCAAACACCCTCCAGGTGCCCCACTCTCCTACAATTCTTCTGGATGAATTATTCAGATGGTTCCTCCAGGGAACCGTCTCTCTCCCGAGCACTTTTCCCTCCCCAGAGCCCCTGCAGAGCCTCGGTCCCCGCTCGGCACAGAACCCGGCGAGCACTCCCAGCCTGCTTGGCATCCTGAGAACTCACCAACAAATTGCTTCCACACTCCAGCCCGACTTCAAACCTCGGGCAGGACAAGGGTTAACCAACTTAAACGTTTAAAGAGTCATGAAATGGACTGTTTCCGCTTCCCATCTGGCTTTTATCAATTCTGAGTCGGTTTCAGAAGTGCTGCGACACAATCAAAACACACAATCTCCCTAGTCAGATAATTCAATTTGAGAAATGAATTACTTATGTGCCCGTGAGTAAATACATTCCTGGGCACGGAGATACCGGCTGCTGTCAATGGGCTAATGAGGTCCAGGGCAAGCGGAGCCCCCGGAGATGCCCTGGGATGCAGCGGGAGAGGTGGGATGGGACAGCGGGAGGACCAGCAGGAGGACCAAGTGTGGACCAGCAGGAGGACCGAGGCCACGAGGAGGGGATGGACTCAGTGCCCTGGGCCGGGGGGATCGGGAGGATCGGGGGGATCGGGGGGCTTGGCCAAGCTCAGGGATTGTGGGACCTGCACAAGCAGCAGGGGCTCGGTGGGCTCTGCTCCCAGGGGACAAGGGACAGCACCAGGGGACAAGGGACAGCATCCCAGGACAAGGGACAGCATCCCAGGACAAGGGACAGCATCCCAGGACACGGCCCCAAATTGTGCAGGGGAGGGTCAGGTGGAGATTGGGAGAAGTTCTCCCCCAAAGGAGCCCTGGGAGGGGCTGCCCGGGGAGTCCCCAGCTCGGTGTGTGTGTCTGTCTGGGAAGTGTCGGCTCCATGGAAATAAGGACAGGATTTAATTCAGGAGAGGAACGAAGGGAAAGGAACACAGCGAAATAAAATAGCAGAGCACAGAGTAAAATCAAATCAAAATTGAAAATCGAATCAAAATTGAAAATAAAATAAAAATAAATTCAAAATGTCAAATGAACCAAAGGAAAATCAAGTTTCAGATAAAAAATTAAAATAAATTCAAAATGTCAAAGGAACCAAATGAAAATCAAGTTGCAAATAAAAAAATTAAAATAAATTCAAATTTAAAATAAGGTAAAAATTAAAAAAATAAAGGTTTTAAATAAAAATTAATAAAAAATAAAATGATGGGGGTTTAAAATAAAAATATTAAATTGAAACCCAGTGAAATAAAATAAAGATATTAAATGAAGATCAAGGGGAATAAAATAAAGATATTAAATTAAAATCAAGGGGAATAAAATAAAAATTTAAAGCTAAATAAAAATTTCAAATAAAATTTAAAGTATTCAAAAAAGTAAAATAAATTGAAGTTAAAAATAAAAAAATAAGTTTGATTAAAATAGAATGCGATAAAAATTAATGATTATAAAGAAAGTAAAATTTAAAATAAACTGAGTAAAATATCATTGAAATTAGATGAAAACAAACAGAGTTAAAATAATTAAAATGAAAATTAATTGAATTAAAATAAAACCATCCCGGTCCCCTCCCGTCGGGGCCGACAATCCCCCCGGTGCTGCCCCATCCCGGTCCCCTCAATCCCCCCGTGCTGCCCCATCCCGGTCCCCTCAATCCCCCCGTGCTGCCCCATCCCGGTCCCCTCAATCCCCCCGTGCCGCCCCATCCCGGTCCCCTCAATCCCCCCGTGCCGCCCCATCCCGGTCCCCTCCCGGCGCTCCCGGGGGGATGTCCCGGTCCCCGCCCCGGAGCGGACGGAGCCCCGAGCCCACCCCGGGACCCCCCAAAGGGCATCATCTCCGTGCTTTGCTGGGGCTGGACGGGCCCGAGCGGCCCCGGCGCGGCCGCTCCCGAGCAATCAGCCCTCGGCCGGGTTCAGCGGCTCCTTATTTTCCTGCGGGAAGTGCTTTAATCAAGATTAATTTTTTCCAGTTTTCGGTAACCCGAGCCCTTCCGGAGTTTTCCGCAACTCTCCTCTCGGATGAAATTATCGAATTTCCATGGCAATTAACGCAGGGATGGAGCGCTGTGGGATGGGTGGCAGGGGACGAGGGACACCGCGTTGGGAGAGCGGCAGGAATTGTCTCTGTGGGATGTTGTCCCCAAAAATCTGTCACTTTGGGACACGGAGTTTTTCCCCGAGGCGTCACCGCCCTGCCGGTGCTCACGAACACCTGAGCCCTGCCCTCGGGCACCGTGACCCCGCGATAAATCGGGATTAGCAGGAGAAGAAACTTTGACCTGGATTTAGGATTTAGCTGAATAGCCCCCAAATCTCCTTTCCCTCAAATCCACCCCGTGGCGCAGCCCGGGGCAGCTCGGAGGGGCTGGGGGGCAGCAGGATGGGGGACACATCCCAACCTCGGGCACAGCACAAGGGGCTTGGGATCGTGGAAGGGACCAGCGCGGGTCACCTGGGACAGCTGCTCCAGCAGGGAGGGACCCCTGGGAAGGGAACAGGAGAGAGAGAAATGGGGGCAAAGAAAGGAAGTGGGGAAAGAGGAAAGAAAGTGGGGAAAGAGGAAAGAAAGTGGGGAAAGAGGAAAGAAAGTGGGGAAAGGGAAGTGGGGAAGAAGAAAAGAAACGGGGAAAGGGAAAAGGGGAAGAAGAAAGGAAATGGGGAAAAGAAGGAGGGAAAAAGGAAAGAGAATGAAATAGAGAAAAAGGAAAGGAATTGGGAAAGGGAAAAGGGGGAAGAAGAAAGGAACTGGGGAAAAGAAGGAGGGAAAAAGGAAAGAGAGGGAAGTGGGGGAAAAGGAAAGGAATTGGGGAAAGGGAAAAGGGGAAGAAGAAAGGAGCTGGGGAAAGGGAAGTGAGGAAAGTGAAGGAGGGAAAAAGGAAAGAGAGGGAAGTGGGGAAAAAAGAAAGAGAGGGAAACGGAGAAAAAGGAAAGAGAGGGAAATGGAGAAAAAGGAAAGGATTTGGGGAAAGGGAAGCGAGCGGGGGGAAAGGGGCCGCCCCCACCCTGAGCAGCCCTGTCCCCCGTGGCAGAGGGGATTGCACGCAGGGAACCCCCCCTGCCCGGCTCCAGGGCTCAGCCGCTCGTTTCTGAGCATCCTTTCTGACGGATAAACACAGCCGACAGAGTTCATGTTCAGCACAGGCAGCTGTAGGATCCTGGGTTTCCAACACGCGTGGGTTTCGGCGGGGCCGGATCCTGCCCGTGCTCTCCAGGCAGTGCCAGAGCAGCCCCAGCCCCACGGCTCGCAGGGAAGCAGCGGGGGCTCCGTGGGTTTCCTGGAAGGAGGAGAATTGCTGTGACGTGACAGGAGAGCAGCTGAGGAGCCAGGAGGGAGGGCAAAGAGCAGGGGAGCTCGGCATCTAAGGGCATTTATTTATTCAGGGGAAGATCTCCAGAGCATCTGCACAGGACATCGGAAGTTTCCCCTCTGAAAGCCATTCCAAGATAATCACTTTCCTGTTTGAATGCAAGTTACACTTGCATTTTGCGTGATTTAAACATCCAGAACGGGCTTTTTGCCTTTTTTTTTCCTTATCTTGAAGGAAATGGTGTCCCTGCAGCAGGAGGCACCTGCAGACACAGCCCCAAGCCCAGCTGGGGACTCTCCCGAGCCACAGGAAAGGCATCATGTTCCTCCTCGGCATTCCCAGGATCGTGTGACCCTGCAGTAACTCACCTACAGTCAGCAAGTGATAAATCCTTGCACAGTTGGTTGAGAAACGTGGGCTAAGGAGGTCTGGAAGTGTCTTATTGAACCCAAATGGCTCCTCAGCCCAGGCCTGTCTTCCTCACTGAACAGCAAAATTAACAATATTTCAGGGCGTGATAAAGTGCAGGGCTCTAAATCTGCTCCCCAAGTGCTCTTTAACCACAGCAAGAGCTTTTCCAGTGAGGCTTTTAGCTGAATGTTAGGAGAAAAGAGAAATCACCATCATTTTTCTTCTCCTTTGGTGCAACTCCTGTAGGTCCTGTCCTTTCCTGCTCAGGGGGCTGTGGCAGGGCAGAGCGAGCCTGGGGCTGCCCCTGGCACTGGCACGAGCCAGAGCCTGGCAGGGAGATGGGGAGGAGGGATCTGCTGCCAAAAATCCTTTGCATTTCAGACACAGCCCCTGGGAGATACCCACAGCAGGTCCCCTCGGGTGTCCCACGGCCAGGGAGAGGTGTCAGCTGTCCCTGGTGCGGGGTCCTCTCAGCCAGTGTCACACTCAGCGAGCTGCTGCTGCCACCAGGGATTTATAGCAGAGCAGAAAGGAGCAGAAAGCCACTAAATCCTGACACTTGCCCCTTATCATCCGATATCTGCAATGGCTTAGGCCTTTCTGCTTATCTCCAGCTGTGTCACTGAGCAGGCATTTCAGCTGTTCAGCCTCTCCAAAAATAGTCCAGGCTCAGGTCAGCATGAAGATGAGAGTATTTTGGCCTTTGCTTTGGAGGGAATGAAGATTCAAGGATGGAAACCTGGGGACTGTGAAGAGCCGTGTTTGTCTTTGTTCATCCATGTCTATCCCACATTTCAGTCACACAGAGTGTGGCTCCCTAAAATCACCAGGGGTCCATTAGACCAGGTTGCTCCAAGCCTGGCCTTGGACACTCCCAGGGATGGGGCAGCCACAGCTCCTCTGGGCAGCCCTCCCCACCCTCCCAGCCAAGAATTCCTTCCCAAGATCCCACCTATCCCTGCCCTCTGGCAGCAGGAAGCCATTCCCCCGTGTCCTATCCCTATTTCTGGGTATCAGGTTCAATCCTGATGCTGTGACATTTGCATTGACAGAGTCCTTTAATGGCTGGTGCCACTCCAGGGTATTTTCCATAGAAAAAATCCATATTATGGGTTGATGGCCACGGTGATGGATTTTCCCTCTGTAAGTCACTGCCTCGCTCAGCTCCTTTCCCTGAGCCACTGGCCCACACCTGGCCAAGCCCCACAGCACGTGGGTCATTTTAAACATCTGGAACAACCCATCTAGTCCAGCAAACCCATAATTTTTAGCTTAAATTCACAGGGCTGTACCTTAAATCAACGGGACACTCAATCAATGGGATTTTTCCCTTTGTAAGGACTCTGGGGAGAGAATTTAATATGGAAAGTCATGGGGGTTTCTCCTAAAGATGAAGTTTATAAAAATGAATATTACAGCATTGTTTCCAACCTTATTGACTGTGTCATGCTGTTATTGCCTCCAGTCATTTTTTTTAGGAAACAAATAAACAGCAAGGATTTGTCAGCCTCAGCAATAACCTATAGTGGCAGCAAACTTAATCTGGTGTTAATTAGGCTTGTGGAAAACTAAATCAAGCATCAGAAACCACAGATTATTTTAGGCTCCCTCTAGCATAAACACAAAGGCTTGAGGATCCATAACATATTATTTTTGTTGACAGTTTTCCACTTTTCCCCCAATTTATTTCGTGTATCTGATAGGCTGCTCCTTGATTGCTTTTAGTTCTGTCTTCTTTTGGCCTCAGCGTGGCAGTTTGTTAATCCTTCCTATTTTTGTGTGTTTAAGCAGGATTACAAACTTCAAATACATTGTAAAAGGAACCTGTACACAAGCTTTCAAAACCACTTAAGTGGGCCAATGACAGAAGTACCAGCCTTGCAAGGAAATACAGAACATTTCGGAAATCATCCCCCTTGTTTATTTATAAGCCATTTTTAATTACTCAGCAGGAGTGAATGAAAGAACCAGAAAATGGAGAGCGACAGAGGGGTTTGAATTAAGTTACAGCTCATGGAGAACAGGGGAGTGGTGGCTGGGCTGCCAAGGATAGCAAATTTTGGGG
>JAWWMO010000155.1:1019932-1050988 GCA_035047845.1 Dendrocincla fuliginosa | reverse complement strand
AGCCAGAGCAGAGGAGAGAGGACAGGGCAGGGAGGGCAGGCAGGACAGTAGTGCAACAGCAGCTAAACACAGCAGCTTCTTCCTCCCCGTGGCCACCCCGTGCACAACCCTCCCATCCAGAAGGCCCTTATTAAAAGCAAATGGCCCCAGACTCAGCAGAGCCTGTAGCAGCCAGCCAGCAATGCAGCCCACCCCAAGGGCTCGCCCTCCTCCCTGCCACTCGCTTCCCCCTCCACCACCCACAGGGCACCCTTCCTGGGAACTGCTTTGGCAGTAGAATATTACCTTGAAATAAATAAATTTGTATAAAAAGTCAGCGCTGGCAGATGTGTGGCTGAGAGGCCTGGAAAACAAATGTCTCCTGGGGACCATGGCCCCCAGCCCTCCCAGGATGACTCCACATGGCTCCATTCTGGTCCCTGCAGCCAGGGCTGGGGCTGGGCTGCGCACATCGAGGAGGGTGGAGAAGACAGGGAGGGAGCAGACTGTGAAACAGAGAGGGTGGGAGAAAGAATGGAAAGAAATAAAAACCCAATGACATTTCAAAGCATTTTGCCTGGGGGGGAAGAAGGGAGGGTCCACAAGGACTCCAGTTCAGCCTGAAATCTGGTGCAAGGCTTATGACAAAAGGAAAGCCCTTTAAATGAAGCTAGACCAAGAAGACTTTCTGCCCAAGCCTGTTTAGGGAAGGTCATGTTTATTAAAGAAAAAAAAAAAATACAACCCACATTTGGCAGCCCTGCCAGGCCCGGCAGTGAGTGTGGCTCTGGAGCAGCAGTGCCAGCCCTCAGCCGAGTCCCAGTGCCACAGCCTACCGCCTCAGCTTGGCCATGGTGGAGCGGAGCTGGAGCGTCCCCTCTGCCCACGAGCCTGGATACTGGCACATCTTTTGCCACAGGTTCAGCTCCTCACCCATGGAGTCCATCCAGTCCACAGCCTGCCCGTTGCTCATGCCTGGGAGAAAGGATGGATGTGGGCAGAAGTCACTGCCAGAGCAGACTCCTGCTCACAGTGCAGCAGCCTCAAGCAAGGCATGTCCTGCATGTCCCCAGGGTTTGATGGGACCCCAGGGCTCCTCACCATTGCCCACCCCCAGGCGGACACCCCCGAGGAAGTCGTTGCTGGACAGCGGCTCCCGGTCCCAGACTGTCAGCTCCAGGCAGATGTGCTGCAGATCCTCAGGGTTGATACCATTATAGACAAAGGTGTGGTTGTAATGAGGGTTCAGGGTCTTCTTCACCACAGGAGTCTTCCTCTTGGACGCTTTGTTTTTGTGCGGCAGGAGGTAGCTGGGGGATGCACTCCTTTGGGTTAGCAGCACATGGGAACTGCCCCCTGCTCTGGGTGCTGGGGCTCCTCAGCATCCCACGACCTGGCCTGGAGCCCCTCTTCCCACCTTCCCTGACATGGCTCAGGAAGGATCGTGACACCCTGCAAGGGGTGGTCTCTTCCCTGCCTCCTGAAAAGCCACTCAGCAGATTGCAAGTGGTCTGAAGAGGGCAAGGACTGGAGCCTCCTCGCCCCTAGTCATGCTGCCCCGTGGCATGATGACCTCTGGGAAGGTGAGCGAATGCCAACTGGAGCCCTGCTCTCACAGAGCCTCCCACCACAACCTCTTAACCAACAAAAATCCAGGAGAGCACCTGCTATCAGGAAATCTTGTCTCTGGTCAAATGGTGACTCTCTGTGTACCAACACAGGCAGTGGAGGGCAGCTAATGGAGACACCCTGGCCTTCTCCAGGTCCCCATCCAGCATTAGGAATACAGCCAGGGAGGACAGTGCCTTCATCACTCTCCCACCTAGGACCCTCACTCACCCTTTGACAAAGCTGTCTGAGGTCCCCCCAGATTTGGCAGCCGTGAGGTTCTTGGCTTCTTTGATCCACACCTGGAGCTCACCACCTTCTCCCATTTTGCCTAGGAAAAACCCAACACATCAATTACTCAACTTTATTTTCCATCACCACAGACTTCTGGAAAGGTCCTGCTGAACACTCTTCTTCCCAGGGGCAGGTGCAGAGCCCAGGCAGGCATTTCCTCTTGCCTTCTCCTGCATGGCCCTGCCTGCTGAGGCAAAGGTGGACAATTGCTGCATGCAGGTCCAGCCCCAAGGAAGCACTGGGATAGCTCAGCCAGCCTGAGGACAGCTAGGTCTGCCCTGACCCAGAGCAGCCTTGCAGGTGTTGGAGAGAAGGCTGCAGTGACACCACCCAAGAAGCCCTCCCAGTGCCAGCTCACACAGCCATGTGCAGATCCTGCAAGACTGCACAGACATCCTGGAGCTCCAGCACTTACCCTTCCTGCCATTCCCAGCCCCAGGGTGCTTGACAGATGGAATGTACTTCATGGAGACGACCAACTCCCCCTTGTACTGGTGGAGACCAGCAGCATCTGCCCCAGTCTGCAAAGAGGTGAGACTTACCAAACACTGCAGAGAGGCCACACCAGACACGGTGGCAGCCTGGCCAATGTGCAGCACCTCCCCAGAATGGGATAAAGGGCTTGGCTTCTCCTAGATGTGGTTGCAAACCCTCCCCAGCACCACCAGATCAACCCAGCTCCTTTGGGATCTTATTTTGGCTCAATCACCTGAGGAGGAGGAGGGAAACTAGGCTTGAGGCAGATCTGCCCTTTTCTCACTACAACAGCACTGCTGTCTGCTTCTGGGGTTTTCATTTCGACAAAGATTTGATTTGGCACAAGTCTTTTGGCAGCATACAGCTGAGGTCTCTGCACGCCTCTGCCCACCAAGGGCTATACCCCTCAACAGGGCAAGGCAAGGGAGGCTGTGGGCAGGAGGGGCACACCTTGCCATGCAGGGGCAGGAACTCCTCCAGGTTGCTGTCAAAGTTCCAGGAATCCAGTGGGACCTCCACCTCCCCAAGGAATGTGTTGCGGCCAAAGCGATCGTGATGCCAAACTGAGAACTGCAGCGTCCTCGCCAGCAGGAGGGACTTGTTAATCTCATACTAAGGAAAGAGACAGGAAAACCACCGGTGAGCAGGCAGCAACACGCAGGGACAGGCCTGGCAAACACCATCAGCCACAGCTCTCAATCAGGAGAGGAGGCAGGTTTGAGGAGCAATGGATTCACACAGGAGCCTGTTCTTCTTTCTTTCCCTGCCTGCTGAAACCTCAGAGTTCTGGGGCAGAGGTACAGGAGCCTGTGCTCTCCAGGCAGGTAGACCTCAGAGCCAGGGCCCATGGCATCCAGCCCCCCATCCCACCACAAGCAGAGCTCTGCCAGCCCACCAAATCTCAGGGGATCAGAGCACAGGACCTTAGCAAACCTGGCTGTGGGAGCCTAAAAACCAAACCACAGCTCCCACTTCCTCCTCTCTGAGAGTGCCTGGACTCAGTGATGCACTGCCAGGCTCAGGGACAGAGTCAGCCAGTCCACCAGCCCATGGTGGCTGCACTAGGGCTGGTGAAGGACAGTGCAAAGGTGCTCTGCCTTCGAGCCCAGAACTGCCTTATTTCTGCCTCTGCAGCTGTGCTGCGTTGCCTTCCAGTGTAGGGTTACCAATGTAACCTGTTTCCACTGGCCTGGAAGCCTTTGCCATGGAAGGACATATCCAGAGTAAGCAGGATGCCTCAGCTCTGGGGAATGCCAGAGGAACCAGGGACACATCCTGTGGCATGTTCACATCTACAGCTGTGCCTCCATCCCACCATGGCACTGGGACTTGATACCATGGCCAGACCAGAGCAGTGACCCAGTCTGGGAGTGAGTTTTTCCAGCTTTCAGGGTGCAGTCTCTGGCCACTGGTCCTCTGTAGATCCCCTGACTCATGGTTAGGAGCCCAAACCTCCCCTGGCTTGCTCCAGCAGAATCCCCAGGACTATTTGCAGTTCAGCCCATCCCTACTCACCTTCAGCAGCTCGTTGTACAGGGGGTTGATGGTGTTGCGTTTGATCGTCGTCTTGCGTTTCCCTTGCCGGGATTTGTCAGGCAGGAGGTAGGTCTTCACATACCTGAAGGGAGGAGCAGGCAGCACTTCACCAAGGCTCCCCCACACTTAACCCTCCTGAGCTCCCCAGGGCAACCCCAGACTCCCTGCCTTGCCAAGACCCCCCCATTTACAGCTCCCATCTCTGGTGGGCACCCCACAACCCAGCTGGGCACCACCAGAGGTGCCACCAGTGATCAGCTCCCAGCTCTCACGGGTTGGAGCGCTTCTTGCCCTCGTCCCCATAGGCCAGTTGACGACACTCCTTCACGTGAATGAATAAGGTCTGCGTCTTCTCCTCGTAGCTCAGGGAGAAGGAGATGCCCCCAGTGACCGCCACACTGCCGAAGTCGCCGGCCTCACTGTAAATGCTGACCATGCTCCCCAGTGTGCTCTGGAAGACATGGCAGGGCTGAGCTGGTGCAGCATACCTTGGCTCCTCTTCATCCTCAGCAAGGCTACTTCACATGCTTCCTCCACACATGTGGCCTCACCCACTGTGGCTGGGGATGGCCACCAAGTGCCTCCCACCTGCATGGAGGCTCCATGGAAGAGAGCTGGGTCTCTGTGTTTCAATTCCCTTCAAGGGGAGGAAGCCCCCATGCCTCTGGCTCTTGCTCCTGCACACCAGGAGCTGCCCACCCTGCCTCTCTCCCACCCAGCCCATCAGCACTGCCTTTCTCCATCATTCCTCCCTGCAGCAGAGCAGAGCACAGCCACTCCATGGGGACTCACCGAGGAGGTGCCACTGCGCATGCTGCCCCGGGCCACCCGCTGCCGGTGGATCTCCACCAGGTTATCAATGTCCTCCTCCTCCTCCTCCTGCAAGGAAGGAGACAAGCCAGCTCTGTGGGGAGCAGCAGGGCACAGCCAGCCAGATACCCGGCTCCTTCACCTGGCAGCCATCTCCATGCCACTCCGAGGGTCTCACCAGCTCCATGTTGAGGCCAGGGACCGACTTGCTCCTGTCTCCCAAAGAGCCACCTTCCCCCAGGACGTCCTCAGGGCGCAGGTCGATCACTGACTTGGTGTAGTCTGCATGAGAAGTGGTGAGCAGGAGGCAGCAGCACCACGCAGGACTAGCACAGCCCTGCTGCTCTCTCAAGCACAGAGTTGCCCCAGTCTTTCCTATCTGCACTGAAAGCCCACCACAGCCCCGAGGAGCAGCTCTCCAACCCTGGCTGTGCCAGCACCCAAACCCCCTGCACTCATGCAGCTCTCACCTGCAGGCCTCACCACCCGCCGGGGGTTTTTCTTGAATATTGTTTCCTGTTCATCCACCAAGGCACTGCTGCGGGTGCCTGCGGTGGCATCCTGGGGAGGAAAGGTCCTGTCAGAGCAGGGCAGGGCTGGGCACCCCGCAAGACTCCCAGCCCCATGCCCCAGGACAGGGCTGAGCCTGTTGGAGCAGCGTCACACACCCGTCCATCAGAGAGCACATTTTTGGAGCGGAGAGGGAGGGTCAGGCTGGAGGCAGCAGGTCCTGCTGGTGCAGCAACCTGTTTTCCAGTGACAGCTCTTTCCAGGGAGTTACTCCTGCAGAGGACATAGAAAGGTCTGTCCCAGGCCACAGGCACAGCCGGGAGAGCAAGTACTGGCCGGAAAGTACCACCTCCACACAGGCTCCCTAGAGGCACATGAACTCTCTGTGGCACCCCAGCCTGGTTAGCAGAGGGCATGCCTGCCCAGGGACAAGTCTCATCTAAGACAGAGGAGCTAGCTCCCCTGCACTAGACCCACTTCAGATGAAGGTCCTCATCATTTGCCAGCCAGTCTTGGCAAGGACAACCTACACAGGAAGCCCCTCACCTGCCCCCCACATCACCAGGTCTAGATCTGTAGCCATCCAGGCTCATGTTTTCCATGGACTCTGTGTCGCTTTTGCCATCCCGAGGGTCTGAGGCATCTGGAAACAAACTGCAGACAAACAAAACCACAGGTATGTCCTGTTTGGCAAGGAGGTTGGTCTGAGAGAGCTTCTGCACCACCAGTGATCTGAGCAGGGTGGCAGCATCGCTCCCATCCTCACAGCAGATGAGGGCTGGTGCCTGGAGCAGGAGGCAGAGCAGGGATTCTTACCTGGATCCCTCCCGGGGTGCAGGGGGGCTTGGCTGCCGGGCTGTGGCAGAGCTTTTAGGCTCACCAAGCTGAGCTTTCTGGAGAAGCGTTTGTCCCACAGTCTCTCTTTTGCTGGCTGGAAGGAGAGAGGCATCAGGAGGACTCCTGCTCCAAGCCCATTGCCTGAAGCAGGAGCTGCTCCCATCCAACTCCACACTGGGCAGAGGTGCACTGGGGAAAGGAGGAGCATCCCAGGTAGCTGGGCTGTGGGAAAAGGCATTGCTGAGGCACCCCTACCTGCTGGCCTGTGCCGCAGGGACAGCCGCACCATGTCGCTGCCCAGGTGGTTGGCAAAGCGATTGACCCTCTGGTCGTAGAACCAGTCGCCCGTTGTCTTCTTCAGCTCACTGCATGGCAGGAAGGTGGTGGGGGGCAGTCAGGGGCAGTGGGGGCTGATTCCTGCACTAACCCACCCTCAGTGGTGCCGCCACCCAAGGAAAACACAGTCACAGTAGGCATGATTGGCAGGCAACTGGGAAAAGATAATTCACTGGGCAGTTGACAGGCTCAGCTACATCCCCAGCAAACTTGGGAGCAGACAGGTTTTGTAGGACAAGGGAGGCCAAGGGGGAGGAAGCCTGGGATGCTTGAAACACAGGCTGTGCCAGGGGCACTGGGGGATGCCAGAATCAAGTACAGGCAGCAGAAGGAACAAGGTGGGCATGGAGGAGACACAAGATTGGGGTATGACCCTATTCTCCATCACAGGATCACAGGAATCCATTCCAGGAGCAGCAGAAGAGCAACCTATCCTGCAGTGAAGAGGACCAGCTAGGCTACGAAAGGCAGACCATGGGGCATCAAGCTGGGGAGACTGGGAAGAGGAAGGGGACAGGAGACAGGTGCAAAAAGTCCCTGCCACTTGTCCCCAGGTACTCACGCCTCCTTGGTGCAGACTTTGCAGCGCCAGGAGCTGTTTGGGCTGTAGAAACGGCAGTCCCGACACACCAAGTGGTTGCAGCCCCTGCAGGTGTTGGCCTTGGGGCTGACGCGGCCCAGGCTCTGCTGGCAGCGGGCACAGGTCCGCTCGCTGTAGCGCTGGCTGCCCCGCTTGGCTCCTTTGCGCCGGATCTCCAGCAGCTCATTCTTCAGGCGCCTGCTCAGACACGACACCGGGAGCTGTCAGAGCCGCCCCGGCACCCCGGAGAACCTCCATCACCAGCACTCTCACTCCTCCACCCACTTCCAGAGCAAAGGAGGGAACCAGCACCTGCCCAGCCCCAGCCGCGTCCACACCTGATCCTCCTCTCCTCTGCTTTGCGGAGTTCCTCGTCGCGCTGCAGGACCTGCAGGATCAATTCTCTCTCCGCGTCCGACAGGAAGGACAGATCCACGGCTTCCGACATCGCTGCACCCAGGATCGCTGGTCCTCTCCAACCGCGGCCAGATGTGCCCGTGCTGGGGACATGCCAGCGTTGAGCGCGCTCCCGGGGCCGTACCAGATCGCGGCACCCCGGACACCGGCGCCCTTCTTCTCCGCCGCCCTGCCCCGGGCTGTGCCCGGGCCGCCTGCCAGCCCCGCCGCCCCGGTGACCTCAGCCGGCTCCGCGGGACGGCGCTGCCGGCAGGAGGAGCCGCCCGGGCCGCCGCTCCCACGGGCGCAGCGGGGCCGGAGCCGCGGGGAGCGGACACGCACCCCGAGCCGCGGCGGGGCAGGATGCGGTGCGGAGGCGCTGGCACCGGGACCGGGGTGGTCCGGCCGCCCCAGCCCCGACGGAGCCTGCTCGGGGCGCTGCAGCCCCCCTGGCACCGCCGGGGCGGACCGGACCGGACCGTCCCCGCAGCCCCGGGGAAGAAGGGGAGGCGGGACGGACCGCGATCTCCCCTCTGTCGGGCGGTCCGGGGCCGCCGGCACCGCACTCACAGCGCGGCCACCGCGGCAGGGACTGGACCCCCCCGGGACACGGCGGCTCGACCCCCGATCACAGAGGGACCCCCGGCAGCCCCTGACACCCCACCAGCCGAGGGACCCCCGGCACGCCCCGTCCGCGGAGGAGCCCCCGGTGCCCCCCGACGCCCCGCTCGCAGAGGGACCCCCCGGTCCCACGACCCTCCCGGTACCTGCAGCGGCTCCGGCCGGCACCTCCCGGCAGAGGGGGGCCCGGGAGGGGAGGGCGGTGCCGGCACCTTAAAGGAGCCGCACCTGTGGCACCGACGGGGCGGCCCCTGAGGAGGCGGTGCCGCCCCATCCAGCTCTTTCCCCCGCCCCCCGGCCGGGTTTTCCCCGCTGGGGCTGCGGCCCCACCACCGCAGGACGCTTTATCCCTGCACAGCCCGGTGCCCCACGGCCCTGGCTGGGAGCGCAGCTGCTCCCGAAGAGCACAGAGCCCACCGCCACCCGAACTGCGGGGACTCCTCCCGGGGCCTCCAGGGAGAAGGACTGACACCCCAGCAGCGAGGCCGTGGTGTTCTCCTGCCGCAAGGCTCCAGCTTCTGCCCTTGTCCTTCGTGGCAGAGATACGGTCCCGGCAGGGCCCCTCCTCGCAGCCCAGAGCGGCGCAGGCAGTATGGGAACCGTGAGCACACGGGGCAGGACGAGGCGTGGGACTCACCCCTGCGGGAAGGTGGCTTCTTGCCACACAGGTCCTGCAGGGGAAGCCAGCTGGGTGCAGCCCTGAGCAAACGCGAGGCCGCAGCTCTTCCCACACTTTCGGCCGCACCCTGGGGCTCTCTGCCACAGGACGGGGAGAGCCAGAGGCTCCCAGCCCTTCGAAAGAGATGGGACACTGACATGGGAAAAAACACGAGGATGCCAAAGGGCCAGTGGGAACTCCCTCATGGGGCAGAGGTTCTCTCCATCAGGGAGTACGCATATGATTCTTAGGGGGCTTTGGGATTGCAGGCAGAGGATGCCAGCAGAGGTTTTGCTCTCTGAGCCCCTCCATACACCTCCCTGGGATGCAGCCTTCCCAGGTCAGACCCTTACGCTTGCACTGGTGTTCACATTTTAACTAGATACCAGCAAGAGACAGGAGAAACATCCTTATTTATGGGGGAAAAAAATAAGAAGAAACTGAAACAGACCTGTTTCCAATAGATAAAAAAGCATGTTGATAAATATGAACACAAAGCCTGTCCCTGGCCTGCTGAAACAAACCCAGCAGGAACCTGAGGTTTCTCAGCCCTGTAGTTCTCTCCTGTGTGAAAATGGAGCTGCAAGTGCCACCACATGCCCAAGATCTGGGCGGCGACTGGCAGAATTGGAGCAGGACACAGGGTGCTTTCAGCCCCAACTCACACGGATCCTGGAAGGATCTCCCATGGGAGCACATCCCTGGGTGCCCTGGGCACAGGAAGGCACTGCTTGCTGGGCAGTGCTGCCACCTGGGAATGAGGGGACATAAGGCACATCCAGGCTGACAGCAGGACACTGCTGGTAGCATCTCCCTGCCTCCAGTGTTCTGATATGACCATTCCATGGGAGCTGGAGCCCTGTCAGGGCCCATTCCCAGCTACGTGGGCAGCACTGGCCGGCACTCGAGGTCCAGCACGAGGTGATGCACGTGGGGTGCATAAGACTTCACTGCCTCCACATGCAGGATGCTGGTGCACCACGGCCGCCCGTGCAGCTCCGCCAGCAGCCCCTGGATCCGTGTTGCCGTGGCTTCAGCCCACCTCTGCCACTCGGGTCTGACCCTGGCTCCCACTCTCTCCTTCCCAGTGTCCTCCATTGGGCGCTGTACCTCTGGAGATCCCCGCTCAGCCGGCAGGACTGGGGTCAGTGCAGGGGGAGTCTCCACGTTGTGGTGGATGTGGAGAATCCCACCCGTATCTTTCTTCAGGACGCGGCAGGCCACCGGCCAGCCTTCCTCTGAGCTGGGAATCAGCCCCAGATTCACTCGGTCTGCTGTGTCCCGCAGCTCCAGCTGGGAGGAGAGGGGAGGTGAGGGGATGCCACCTGAGGATGGGGGCCCAAGGCGGGGACAGCAGTGCTCACCTGCCGGCTGTCCCCGTGGTGGACACGGCACCGATCCTGCACCCCGTTCAGCACCAGGGCCCTGCGCAGGGCCTCCACGGCGTGGACATTCCACTCACAGGCGTGGACAAAGGCGGCTCCCGCATGAACCAGGAATGGCAGCGTGAAATAGCCGATGCCTGCGGGCAGGAGGTGGCAATGGCTGAGGGCAAGGACCTGCTGGGATCCACGCTGCTCCCCGGAGGCAGGGAGGGATGCGTGCTGCCACCCCAGCCCTCCAAATCTGTTTTGCTCTGGGTTGAAACGAGCCCAAACACTGGGGAAACGGAAATTCATCGCTCCCTCCTCTGCAAAAGGAAAATCTGTCTTGAAAAACGTTTAGAGGAGTTTAAGTCTTTGGCCATCAGCTCAAAACCTGCCCTGCTTCCACTCTGTGCAGAAGTGCCCAGACTAATATTTAATTAATCCAGGGCAGTTTTGTGGGTGCCACATCCTTTCAGTGTGGCATAGATTGGAAGCAGTAACTTCCCTAAGCATGAAAGAGTCACAAGTCTTTCCCTGGATCCAAATGAGCAGCATCTCTGCAGAGCCTGAGTGCAGAGTCATCCCAAGTGTCCAAAGACAGCAGGGATACAGGACGGACAGAAGTACCAGGATAGCTGAGGGCTCACAAACAGGGCAGGAGCTCTAAGCCTCAGTATTTTTCACTTCAGGGAGGCTGGAAATGATGGTTCACATCCACCTGGATGCCATGAGCACCTGCATCCCTGCTCTCTGCCTGCCTCTACCAGCCTACCCTGCAAAACCCATCCTCCATCCCCCTTACCTGCATAGAGATCCACCAGGACCTCCCCAGAGCAGGGCAGCGAGGCCACCCGCAGCTTCTCCGTGATGTTGCCTGGCGAGAACATGCACTTGGTCACGTCGAAGGTGTACCTAGAAGACCCCGCTGGGATGAGGAAGGCAGACCCTTCTCTGCAGCGGACACATCCACCACCACGGCTCCTGCCTACCTGATCCCATTGTCCACGTGCTCCACCCAGCCATCCTGGCCCAGCAGCAGGGTGACACTGGGGGTCCGCATCCCATCTGGCAGCACCCGTCCTCTCCTGGCCACCCGCTGGGCACCCAAAGCTGAGGCGACCGTCTCCCAGAGCGCCGGACCTGCAACACACCCGTCCCGGGAGATCTGGGAAAGGACAGGGCAGGAACTGTGGGCAGGATCAGGGCAGGCAGAACCTGCTCGCCCTTACCCAGCCTTTCCCATTGCGCAGCCCTGAAGCTGTCCTCGCCCAGCAGGACCAGGTCCCCATGCCGCTGCCAGGCATGGGGCACATCCCGCTCCAGCTCCTCTGACCAGCTCCCGCCCAGCAGGCGCTGCAGCTCATCCCGCAGTGTCTGGGCAGGAGTCCGCCGGCGGGATGCCCTGGAGGGGACAGGGTCCTGCCACAGGGATGTGGCACTTGGGGCTGAGACCCCACCGCCCCACGCAGGGCTCAGGGCAAAGGGGGCTCTCCTGACCTGAATCCAGATCAGCTCACAGGGCATCTCTGGGGGCAGGCACAGCTGGGAGAGCTTCTCCTCCAGCACGGGCAGGGCCACACGGCCCCCCCGGACCTGCTGCAGCCGGTAGCGCCCGTCCAGCATCTGCTCCTCTTCCAAACGCTCCCTGCAAGGCCAAGGCATGGTCAGGCCCTTCCCAGCCCCACAGACCTTCCTGGTGTGGGACTGGCCCCGTGACCCTCCTCCCAGCCGGTCCTGCTGCACCTGCTGGAGCAGCACGAGGTTCCTTTCCCCCTCGCTCCCCTTCCCCTCACCTGAGGCGCTGGGCGAGCCGCCGCCCTGTGGCTAGTGCAGGAACGGGAATGGGAATGGGGATGTCCTTGGCTTCCATCCTGCCAAGCCCCGGGATGGAGGGGCTTCACCCGGCGGGCACAGGGTGCCAGGGTCACCAGGGACAGCAGGGAATCAGGGCAGGGGTACGTGGCGTGCTGCCCTCAGGACAGGGGCAGGGGGGGACTGGGGACGGGGTGACCGGGGGGTGTCCCAGGGAATGGGATGGGGTGGGGTGGGGTGGGATGGGGTCGGGGAATTGGGATGGGATGGGGTGGGGTGGGGTGCCTGTCAATGGGGCACCCCAGGGGATGGGGTGCCGGGGGTGGGTAGAGGACTCCAGAGGAGGGGTGCACTAAGGCTAGGGTGTCCCAGGGGATGGGGTGACCCAGGGGATTAGAAGGATGGGGTGCCCTGGGATCGGGGTTCTCGGGGATGGGGTGTCCGGGGGTGGGATGGACGGGGGGCTGTGCCCATGGCGGTGCCCGGGTCGCCCCCCAGACCCCTCCGCTCCGCTCCGCTCCCCTTCCCTCCCCTCCCCTCCCGGGGCCGCCGCTCCTTCCCGGCCGTGCCAGGAGAGCTCCCGGCGCCCGGGCCCGCGGTCCCACCGCGCGTTTCCCGCCGGAGCCCTTTCCGGGAGCGCCGCCGCCGTAGTTCCTGCGGGCGCGGGTGGAGGCGGAAGCGGAAGCGGGGGGCCGGCTGCGGAGCGGACCGGAAGCGGCGCGAGCGGCGCGATGGCGGGGCTGTCGGTGCGGGACCCGGCCGTGGATCGGTCCCTGCGCTCCGTGTTCGGTGGGGCCGCGGGCCGGGCCGGGCTGGGCTGGGCTGGGCTGGGTCGGGACGGGAGCAGGGGCAGGGGCAGGCGCGGGTCCGGCGGTTTCCCTCCCCCGCCGCCATTGGGGCCGGTCCCCGCCGCGCTGACGGGTGGCACCGTCTGTCTCCGCAGTGGGGAACATCCCGTACGAGGCCACCGAGGAGCAGCTGAAGGACATCTTCTCGGAGGTTGGGCCCGTGGTCAGCTTTAGGTGAGGGCGGCCGCCGGGCTCCGCCGGGTGCCCCTGCTCGGCCCCAGCCCGGGCTCTGCGGAGCCGGCCTGGGAGCCCTGGAATCGCGAATCGGGATTGGAAAAGCCCTCTGAGGCCCTCGGGTCCCGCCGTTCCCCCAGTGCTGCCGTGTTGCCACTAAATCACGTTTCCAAGTGCCACAAGTGCAGCTCTTGAGCACCTCCAGGGCTGGTGACTCCAGCGCTTCCCTGGGCAGCCTATGCCTGCCAACAAGGAAAGACATTTTCCCACATGTCCAGCCTGAGCCTCCCCTGGCACGGCTTGAGCAGAGCAGTGCAGCGCAGCATGTGGGGGGTCGTGAGGCTGTCCCTGCTGTGCTCGGGGCCCGCGGGGCTGTGCCACGGTCTCCTGGAGATGGAGCACTTGGAGCACAGCAGAGGAGGAGCTGGAGGAGCCGCCCTGTTATGGCAGAGGAGTGCTCAGACTCTGTGCTCCTCTCCCATCCCAGTGCTTCCCAGGGGTGTTTTCCAGGCCTGGCACCAGGTCCTGAAGAGCTCTCAGTTAAGGGCTTGGGAGTTCCAGGAGCAGCGAGTCCCATCCCGTGCCCCTGCAAACCGCCTGATGGGGTCACAGGAAGCACAGAGCTTCCTGCACACCAGAGCTTTGGGAACACCCATCCCAGGAGCCAGGAGGCTCTTTGGCTCTGGCTTAGGGGTGACTGTTGGGTGCCTGGGCCTGGGTGCCTTCACTCTGCTCCCAGCACACCTGTGGGGTGTGTCCCAGCAGCTTCTCCCGAGGTGTGGGAGTGGCGGGCACTGCTGGCTGCCCACGCTGCCCTCAGCAGCCGTGTTGTCTCTGCTGCACAGGCTGGTGTATGACAGGGAGACTGGGAAGCCCAAGGGCTATGGGTTCTGCGAGTACCAGGACCAGGAGACGGCGCTGAGCGCCATGCGGAACCTAAACGGGCGGGAGTTCAGCGGGAGGGCCCTGCGCGTCGACAACGCCGCCAGCGAGAAGAACAAGGAGGAGCTCAAGAGTGAGTCTGAACTCTGGGGTGTCGTGCTGGGCCCAGCCCTGCCAGTGCTACAGAGCAAGGTTATGCTCTTCTTGCATCTGTCAGAGCTGACTTGCTCTAAGGGATGTTGTGAGGAATTCCCCAGAGGGGTGTGTGGGCTCAGCACTGTGTTTTCGCTCCCAGGTGATCACAAGATCATTTAGGTTGAAAAAGATCTCTTAAGATCAAGTCCAAACTTTGACCAAGCACCCCCTTGTCAACTGGATCATGCCACTAAGTGCCTCATCCAGTTTTTTCTTAAATACTTCCATGGATGGTGATTCCACCAACTCCCTAGGCAGCCTATTCCAATGCCTGACTACCCTTTCCATTAAGAAATTCCTCCTAATGTTTCCCTGTTTTCACCGGCTCCCTTTCCCCATGGTGGGAAAGTGGTGCTCCTCTCCTCATGAGAGCTCATGTTCCTCATGAACATATGACTGGTTCACATTGCCATACGAGGTCACCAACTGTGTTGCAGGCTTGGGCACAGGAGCACCCATCATAGAGTCACCCTACGGGGACCCTGTGAACCCCGAGGATGCTCCCGAGTCCATCAGCCGGGCGGTGGCCAGCCTGCCACCTGAGCAGATGTTTGAGCTGATGAAGCAGATGAAGGTGAGTGCAGGAGGGACCAGCTCCCACTGCCACTGCTCACGCCCTCCCAACCCCTGTCACACCTTGTCACAGCTCTGATCTCCATCTACCTTCTCAGCTGTGCGTCCAGAACAGCCCCCAGGAAGCCAGGAACATGCTGCTCCAGAACCCCCAGCTGGCCTATGCCCTGCTGCAGGCACAGGTGGTAATGAGGATCGTCGACCCGGAGATCGCACTGGTTTGTTCCTTGCTGCTCATCTGGGGTCGGGAGCATGGCGGTGGCAGCCTTTGTGGAGTGGGAGTGGAGAAGAACTCCTGTCTCCTTCTTCTCCCTCTAGAAAATCCTGCATCGCCAGACCAGTGTTCCTCCTCTGATCCCAGGCAACCAGCAGCCAGTGCCAGGGCCAGGACCTGGACCGGGACCGGGGCCTGGGCCAGGGCCCAACGCACAGCTGAACCCACAGAACACCCCCTCGTCCCAGCCACAGCCCATAGTAAGAGCCTGCACAACACACGAGCTCTGCAGGAGAGATGGGCAGCTCCAGCTCTTCCAGCTGGGGTGTATGCCCAGGTGACAGGACATCCCTGAAGTCTGGTGTCTCTCCTGTGCAGGGTGGGATGCACGTGAACGGCGCTCCTCCTCTGATGCAGCCACCCATGCAGGCGGGAGTGCCAGCCCCAGGACAGATGGCAGGCCCGGTGCAGGGTCCAGGCCCTGGCCCCATGGCTCCAGGAGGTGAGTTTGGGTGAGCCATCCCACCCATGGGCACACAGGTCCTGTAGATGCCCTCCTCTGCCTTCCCTCTGCCCAGAGGGCTTGGCCCCATGAGAACTCACGTAGTCCCATGCTGTATGTTGTGGTTGTGGCTGCTGCTAGTGGTGGGCTGGAATGTTGGATTATCTCTGTGGGAGACCAACACCAATGAAATAAACCTGTAGATGTTCCCTCAGGAGCTGGGAATGGGAAAGTATTTGGGGCCAAAGGAATGGGTTAGTAGTGCAGGGATGGCTTAGGAGGGGTCTGATGTCTGCCTGTCCCCTCCCAGGTGGGATGCAGCCACAGGTTGGGATGCCAGGTGCAGGGCCCGTCCCCTTGGAACGTGGACAAGGTAAAACTGACGTGGTTAGTGCTGTGTGTGGTGCAAGCCTCCCTCCAGTGGGGCCCAGGCCATGGGTGCTGAGCAGTGCAGCACCCAGAGCCCCTTCCAGCCACCTGCAGCCTGGCTGTGCCTGCCCCTGGGGCAGCTCCACAGCACTGAGCTGCGCCTGGGTTTCCTCCCTTAGGCACAAGGCTGTGGTTAGCAGCTCCCTGGCCTCCAGGATGCAGCCCATGCACTGGTTTGCTCCCAGCTTGTTCTGTGCTGTGTTGTGCAGTTGTGCCCGGGAAGCCAGGGAGAGCTGCCACGCCCCGCCGAGCGGGATGCGCCTATGTTTTCCGTCTCTGCGAGCCGGTGTCTGTCCCTGTGCTTGTGCGGGCAGACAGAGCTTGCTCTTCTCTGGTCCCTCTCCTGCTCCTTTGCTACCTGGGTATTGGAAAGCAGCGCGGGCCACTGCGTCTTCCTGCGCCGCGCCCAGCAGAGGGAGCTGGGCCTCTGCTTTGGCTTGAGGCTTGGCTGGGAATTTCCCGGAGAGTGATGGCTTGGCTTTCCCTCTGCAGGCACGGTCTGTATGGCCCAGCTCTAGAACCAGATTCCTTGTGGTTCACGTGTTGCCATGTGTCAGGGTTAGTGAGACCCACGCGTTCTTGTTCTCCCAGTAACAAAGCATGCAGATACCTGACACCTCTGTTGCCTTGACTTGCATCCTAGGCCTTGTTTCAGGGACGTGGTATACCTGGTCTGAGATACTTTGGCCTTAGGGACAGTTGACTCTGGTTGCCTTTGGAATAGGCACTGTCTTCCTGAGAACAAACTGGTAGTTCTTGGCACCCAAAAGGTTTTGGAGAGGAGAAACTGCGGGCAGGGGCAGAAGCAGGAGCTGGCTGGCTGTTTTTGTGGGGCCAGCATGGCCCCACAGAATGCCACATCTTTTGTCAGGTTGTCTTCCTTCTCTGCCTCTCTCCCTGAGCAAGAAAACGACCGTGGCATGCTGGCTGTGCTGCCTGTGGTGACAAAGGTGGTGTTAATGGAAGAGGTCGATAAAGCCACATCTGCGGCATCTTCTCTGTAGGTTTTCCTGGGGACTTTAGAAAGCGTGATCCTGCAGGCAGCACTGTCCCCAAGGCTGAGTGCATGTGTGCACACACTATTTACGTGTCTGCTCTTTCCCTCTTTTCCTGCTGCTTGCCCAGGGAACCTGCAGCTCTCGCCCGTGGGACCTGCCAGGCCTGCCTCTATCGAACGCGTTCAAGGTATCCCAGCACCTGCCAGTTCCCTCCTCCCCTGGAGCTCATTGTGGAGTGTGCAGAGAGCAGCTATCACCCCTCTGTGCTCAGGGCCAGGGACTGGCATATAACTCCCTGTAGCCTGGCAGGGTTAAGAGGAGGAGGAGGCAGGATTTCCCCTAGGGCTGCAGGAGAGAACAGTCTAGAGCCATGCATGAAGCCTCCAGTGGAAAAGGAGAGCCTGTTCAGTGAGGGCTTTTGCCTAGGGTCCAGCCTCCTTTGACACCGCACTCCCAGGAGTCTTCTAGGTCTTGCTTTGATCCTCGCCCCACATCAGCAGGGTGTTGATGCCCACACTTGTAGGGATTGCCATGGGGGCACCCACTCTTGGTTTGGCCCCTGGTGCCATAAGAAGCCTGAGGTAGATCTAGGGAGGAAAAAGAGGAATAAAAGCAGCAGCCAGGAAAGGGGCTTTGATGTGTTCCAGCCTTGGGTGTGGGGCTGCCTCCTGAGCAGTGCAGCTCCCCACATCCGGCCCCAGAGCACCGGGGACAGTCTCGGCATGGCACTGGTCATGCAGATCCTCACAAGCTCTTGTGTGTCTCCCTGGCAGTGCCCATGCCAGACCCGAGGGCCCCTATGCAGCGTGGACCTCTACCTGCTAGTGGCCCGCCGCCCCGAGGCCTTTTGGGAGATGCCCCGAATGACCCTCGCGGAGGGACCCTGCTCTCAGTCACTGGAGAAGTGGAGCCCAGGTGAGGGGAGAGGGAAGGAGAGGAGCCCTTGGCACTGTCCCCTGCCCAAGGGTGGCCTCTCGCTGAGGACAGGGATGGCACCAGCCTTCCGGGAGTCACTACTGCCTGGTCGGAGGCCTGTGTGCTGCTGACCGTGGGGGCTGGCCTGTTTCCCCGGGGACGGGACATCCCCGGGGTGATGGCAGCTGCCCTGTGGCATGGGGCCACCAGCACCTATCCCTGTGCCAGCCTCACCCTCCTCCCCTGCGGCCGGCTTCGGGGGCAATCCCAGTACTCTGCCCAGACCGTGCCAAGCCAGCGTCTGATTCACACTCTCTCGCTTTTTCTCCTCCTCCTGCTTTGCTCTCCTCGTCTCTCTGCATCAGAGGTTACCTTGGGCCGCCCCACCAGGGAGCCCCTATGCACCATATGCCTGGTCATGACAGCCGTGGCCCCCCCCATGAGATGAGGGGGGGACCCATGGGAGAACCCCGACCACTGATGGGAGAGCCGCGGGGGCCCTTGATGGATGCTCGAGGTGAGAGAGGGGGCATGAAATACTGGGTGGCTTAGAGCATGCAGGCAGGGAATCAGAGTAGAGCCAGCTGCCCTGACCCAAGGCATAGGAAGGGGGTTTGGTCAGTGAAATGACTGGTTCCAGGCAAGGAGGGACTGTCCCAGGGTGCAAGGGACTTTCTCCAGGCATGTCCCCTCTGCCCTCAGCCCTGCACAGCCCCCAGACAAAGGAGGCAGCAGGCTCACTCCCACACCCCCTGCAGCACTGCTCCTTTCAGCAGCTTACCTTGTGTTTCCTCCGCAGTTGGAAGAGATCCCCGAGGGCTGGAGCCACGAGGATTGGAACCGCGCGGGCTGGAGCCCCGGGTGATGGAGGCGCGAGCACTGGAGGCGCGAGGCCTGGAGCCACGGGTCCTGGAGCCACGAGTGCTGGAAGCCCGGGCCATGGAGGCCAGGGTCCTGGAGCCCCGGGGCCTGGAGCCTCGAGGGCCTGGTCCCAACCCACGTGGCCCTATGCCTGGTGGGATACAGGGTCCTGGGCCGCTTAACATGGGAGCCAGTGGCCCACAGGGGCCCCGCCAGGTACACACGTCTCTGCTCAGCTGATTGGGCACCAACAGCATCCTGTAGATTGGGGCCGGGTGAGGGGTGTCACATGGAGCAGCACCTCTGGGAAGCACAAGGTCTGGGTTATTGGCTCTGAGGGGTCAGGGCATCTGTCCCATCTCCCCAGGCACTGCCCATCTGCTGGGAACAGGACAAGGCTCAGGCCTCTTTCCACCTCTTCCTGACGCGCAGGAAGGAGCGCAGGAGTTGGAGGGAGAGGAGAGCACATAAAACTCCTGTCTGTCTTTGTGCTCAGGGATCTTCAGGCTGTCTGAGGGCATCCATCTGATTGTCTGCTTTACCTTCCTGGACTTGTATGGCTGAGTCCAGAGACCTCTCAGTCCTCACCCACTCTCTTGTTCCCACAGGTTCCTAACATGGCAGGGGCAGGCTTGCAGGGAGGAGGCATTCCTGGGGCAGGAGTCCAAGGAGCTGGTCAGCCTGGAGGCTTTAGCCCTGGACAGAGTCAGGTCACCCCCCAGGATCACGAAAAGGTGAGAGAAGAAAAGGGAAAGGATGAGATGGCAGGAGCAGAATTACCCTATGGCGGGGACAGCCCCTCCCTGGCTCCTGTAAGCCATGGGTTCTCTGGCAGGGTGTGTCTCTGACCCCCCTCTCCCCACAGGCAGCACTGATCATGCAGGTCCTGCAGCTGACAGCAGACCAGATTGCCATGCTGCCCCCAGAGCAGCGGCAGAGCATCCTCATTCTGAAGGAACAGATCCAGAAATCCACAGGGGCACCCTGACAGGTAACATCCTTAACCCGGCCCTCAGCCAGTGCCTGTTCTCCTTCATTAAATCAGAGCTGCCCAGGATGGGGCGCTCTCCTGCTGCTCTCCATGCTGGGCTCACTCGCCTCCCCTTCTTTCTGGCAGGCGTGTGGTGGAGAGAGGTGATGCTCCATGGCAGCTGCTTCCCGTTGCTACCTGAGCTGATGCTGCGTTTTGGGAGAGGTTGTGTTCCCCTCAACATTTTTCCCTCCAATTCATCCTTTTTTTTTTTTTCCTGTATATTTTATGATGTTTGAAATAAAGTGGGAGGAGGGTTTGAGTAAAGCCACATCTCTGGCTGCCTTGTTTGGTCTTGTGGAGGCCAGAGTGGGACTCTTGGATTCTGGGAGGAGTGTGGCCTGGCTCCAGTCTTGTCCAAACCACTTGCCTCCTCCACTCCCTCCTCCTTAGCACTAGGGCAAGAACTAGTCATGGAATTTCTTGTGCCGTGCGCTTCACAGGGGTGTAGTGGAAGGGCAGGATGGAGAGCTTGGCTTTCTATCCCTGCTGGCAAAGCAGGAAGGGCTCCGTATCCGATTGCAGTATCACTTACCACGCTGCTCAGAGAGGGGGGCTTTCCCTCTTTTTTGCATGTGCTGAAGCAGAACTTTGCAGGAGCTTTGCATCCCTGCTGGCCTGTGTGCTGGGGTGTGCCTGGCTCTGGGTGCAGGCTCGCTCTAGGAGATGGCAGGGTTGCAGCAAACCCCTGCAGAGGGGTGTCTGACCCTGTACCTCAGAGGGTTTGCTATCAACCAGCTGTTATACTGCAGCTCTGCAAGAGGGTAGAGCGTGGGGTCCTTCATACTTGCATGGCTGAGTCACCACAGAGGCTTTCATTGCAAAGAAAAGCAAGTTTAATTTACTCTTTTACACAAAGGACTGTTTAAACCTGGAGGAGCATGTTTGGCCCCAGATTCCTGCTCAGTGTACCTGTGTCCCATCCGTGTCCCATGGTTCTGCCCAGCCCACTGAGCATTCCCACTGCTTCCGACTGCTTCCCACTTCTCTGGCAGCATCATTGCAGCACACGGCTCTGGTTTGTCAGTGAGAACACTTGCTCCATGGGGATCCCTTCTACACCAGGACAGGCAGATAGCAGTCTTTGAACCTATAATTTCTCATGGAGAAGGAATACCTTGCTGTGTCTTGCCTGGCTTCAGTGCATGCACAGATATTTATTCTTGTCCTTGCTCTGGCACAGGAGGTGAGGTAAGATAGGCAGGGACCCTGCCCGCGGGGATCTGAGCCTTGCTGCCACTTAGAAGTTCTCTTTGTTGAAGTAGAATTTGACCTTTCTGGGGTCCAGGCTGGAGTGCTGGTGACAAGACTTCTGCAGGCTCTTTGCCAGGGCCTCTGGTCCACAGAGGAACACACCGACCACTGACCTACAAACAGCATGGGGGTGTCACTGCCAGGTGAGCAACTTGGGGGGAAAAGTGATTTTAAAGCTTTTTGGGCTCCCTGCTAGGGATAGCACACCTCTCCCAAAGCCACTGCCCAGCCCAGTGCTGAGTGCCAAGGAAGAGGGGGTTGCATCCCAGCTCCAGCATCCCAAATTCCCTGCCCACCTCTCACCTGGGGTGGGCTGCAGCCACCGCCGCAAACTCCATGTTCCACATGGGCCGCCCAAAGATGGTTTTCTGCTTGAGACCTGTCACTGTGTCTGTAGCAGTATCAAAGCGAAGTGCCACGTTGTTGGCCTGGGCAGAGCAGGGATGGTGAGAACCCCAGACGTCACCTGTGAGCCCACCTCCAGTCCCTCACCATGGAGAAGCACCCATTGCTCATCCCACCAAGCACCGTGCCCAGACTTGTGCCTGAAAGCCATTGTCATGCTTGCCCTGCTCCTCCTGCCTGACTCAGCCACTCTGTGTCCCCTCTTGCAGCCATGACAGCCCATGGTTGACTCACAATGCTGGTGTCCCAGCCAGTGAGGAAGAGGCGGTAGGTGAGGAAGTCTGCCTTGCCTGACTCAGCCATCTTCTGCTCCAGCGAGGCAAGCAGGTCGTTGAACCAGGCAAAGGCTCCTGTGTCCCGGCAGAGCCAGTAGAAGTAGATCTGGGATGCAGAGGGAGAGGGGTTGCTCAAGGTGGAGCAAAGCTGGAGGGGTTGGAAGAACGCAATGCCAAGGACTGGGAAGCCCAGTGGAGAAAATCCACAGCTAGTCCCATGGGGACACTGTGTACCTTCTTGGTCTTGAGGTTCTGGTCAGACTGCTGGAACTTGTACCAGATGGACTTCAGGATGGAGGCAAAGGGGGTGACCCCAATGCCCGCTCCCACCAGCATGGCCACCTCATACTGGAACACATCTTCACTGGCAGTGCCAAAGGGACCATCCACCTCAATCCTGGCCAAGGGAGGCCCTGGGTGAGAGGTGTGGCCTCAAACCCCTGTGATGGCCTGTTTGGGCACTCTCCAGCCTACCTGGGTGTCTCCAACTGGAAGGTGTCGATGAGGCGCTCTGTCCAGTCGCCAGCCACCCGAACATGGATGGAGAAGAAGTCCTCCTCGGGCGCAGAGGTGAGGGTGAAGGGGTGCCACTCCAGTGGGGAGATGGCAGGGCAGTTGACAAAGATGTACTGCCCCACCTCCATGCGGAAGCCCTTCTTCTGCATCTGCAGCTCCAGCACACGGGCAGGGTGCATGACCACCTGGGGGCATGGATGGGGCTGAGCACCCAGCCTGGCTCCTGCTCCTGGAATGGGGCTATGGCCACAGCCCCTGCCCACCTCCACATGGCCACCATGGTGAGGAGCTGCGGCACTGGCGACTCCAAGGAAAGGAGCTGGGGTAGGAACAGGCTCCTGCACCACCCACCTTGGTGACAACCACCTTCTGCTGCGCACGCCAGACCCGCAGGATCCGCTCAAAGATGTAGAGGATGATGGGGGCCAGAACCCACTTCCAGGACTGTGGGGATGGAGGAAAGCAAAGGGGTGGGGAGGACCAGGGCTGCAGCCTCCCAAGGACAAGGGAAGGACTTCTCCCCTCACACACATTCCAATGCTGTCCTACCTCAGCAGGGATGCTCCCGAACTCAGGGTCTTTACAGCAGTCGTGGGTGCAGTTCTGGTCCCTCTGTGTGAGGTACTCGGCGCAGTGGTGAGGGTGCACCTCTGCCATGCTCTGCTCTGTCTGCCCACGCACCAGCCCACTGTGGGGAGGTGAGGGATGAGTCCAAGGGCCAGCTCCTGCCTCCCAGTCAGGGCTGAGCTGTGCTGTGTGAGGCCAGCTGGGCTAGCCCACCCTGAGAATGGCAGCCCACAGCCCCACTCCCTGGGGTGCCTCACTGAGGGTCTGCAGCCACTGCCCCTCACTATCCTGCCTTAGGGAGTGGTGAGGAGCCTTACGCGATGCCATGGATGACAAGGCCAGCGAAGTAGACAAGGAAGAGGTGGTGTGTATACCAGAAGACCTCGAAGTAGTTCCTGCGGATGAACTCGGTGGAGGATGTGACCATGAGGATGAGTGCTAGTGTGATGATGACCCCTGTCAGCCCTGGGATGGTCGTGAAAGCCACGTACTCGACAGTCTGCAGGGGCAGCAGGATGGGTTAGGGGAGCAGGGGACAGGTAGTGACAGGGGGCTACATACCAAAGCCACGCTCACCGTCTCATTAGAGTGGATGGGGTTCAGCCACTTGTTGCTGCCCTGCAGGTGCATCTTAGAGAGGATGGCGGGGAGGCTGCCGTCAGTGGCTTGTTGGCTCTGGTTGTAGCGCTCCAGGTTGAAGAGGTGGGCAATGGTGTGCACAGCTGGACAGGGGAGAGGCAGTCAGCCACCTGGCCATCCCCCAGTCCCCACCGTGCCCCAGCCCAGTACAGGGTGGCACCTGTGAGCAGGGCCAGCGCATAGGCCACCAGCTTGTGGAAGGTGAGGTTGTGGTCCAGCTGCTTCCGGAGAGTCCGCCTGCAGCACTGCAGGGAGAGGCAGTGGTGTCAGGATAGGGAGAGGGACGGGGATGGGGATGCCCATGCCGGCCATGCCACTATGGGGCACTCACCGAGCAGGTCCCACGGAGGAAGGAGAGAAGGTTGCGGCAGACGGGCAGCAGGATCAGCATGCTGTTGAAGTTGAGGCACTTGGCTGATGCTCGAGCCCACGCCAAGGCAGACTGGGGAAAAGAGAGCAGTGAGCACCATTGCCCCGTGGTTCTGAGTCCAGAACTGGGTCAGGATGGGGCCAAGTGATACTGAGCTGGGACTGAGTGATGCTGACCTGGGGACTGGGAGGGAGCGTTGCTGGACTGCACTGGGGACTGGGAAAGGGTGATGATGAGCCAGGAGAGGGGGACTGGGAAAGGGTGGTGGTGGACTGGGCTGGGATATTGTTGGGCTGGGACCAGACAGGGATCAAGACAGGGACCAGCAAGGAGCAATGCTAGGCGGGGGTGTGGGACAGAATGGAGGTGGGCTGGAAGAGGACAGAACAAGGAAGGGACATGGGATGTTGCAGCTCCCACCCCACTGCAGGAGGGCTCTAAGAGGCACGTCTGCCTGGGCAGGCAGGGTGCTGTGGGAGAGCACCTTACCCCGAGGATGGCCCTGGTGTAGAAATACTGCTCGTCCCGGTCAAAGAACAGAAAGTAGTAGGTGAAGAGGAAGATGTTGATGCCCAGCCAGGCTGCCTGCAGGGAAAAGTCACAGCCTTGTGAGGGACCCTGGCCTGGAAGCCCCTCAGGCTGCAGCACTCAGGTGCAGGCACAGCCAGAAGGTGTCAGGACAGCACATCCCCTCCTGTTTCCTTATGAGCTGCAGCATCACGTACAGGGCTGGGAAACTGAGTGAGGACACAGGGCCAAAGTTGGCGAGAGGTGTGGAAGTCTTGTGAAATTACTGTCTTGTCAGCCACAGCCCTGTGCATCACTCATCCGTGAGCAAGGAGGAAAGGCAGGAGCAGGAAACACCCGTGTAAGGGGAGGGCAGGTCCGGAGGGTGGTCGGGGCTGTGCAGGGAAGACTCCAGGAGGAGGAAGTTTTCCAGGGAGCTGGCTCACCTGGCCCCATCATGCTGCCATCCCCTGCCTAACCCCACTGCACCTCACACTACTCCCTCTCACTTTTTGCAGAGCTCCCCCAAAAAAACACTCTGCCTTTTATTTGGTTTTTGGTTTGTTTGTTGTTTTTTTTCTTTTCTTTTTTTTTTTTTTAAAAAGTAACTCAAAAAAGTAAAATAACCCAACTTTCTGTAAATCCCATTTTCCCATTCTTCCACAGCTTCCCCCACAGTGCTGACCAGTTGATGGGTGCTGGCTGGGCATGCCCTGTTACCCCAGTGATGCTGCAGCACTGCACTGACAGATGGACCATCACCAGCTCCTCACCCTAGCACAGGCTCTCACAGGATCCTCCTGCTCTCATAAGGGGAGAAGAGGCATGGGGCAGGCTCCCAGCCGAAGTGGGCAAACCAGCAGCATTTTAAATTTTTCAGGACCCCCCCTTTCTTTTGTTGTGTTTTCCTTAAGACTTCAGTTTTCCAAACCCAGGGTATACAGGCTGGCTGAGCAGAGAGGACACTTGTCTCTCCCCACAGCCCAGCCCTAGGACAGCCCATTAGCCCCCATCTGCCCCCAGGAGTCCCCCAGGGCCCATATCCCCCAGAGCCCCCCACATCACCCTAGGCCAGGGAGCCCCCAGCCCCACACACTCACAATGACGGCGGCCGAGAACCAGTGGTTGACCAGCCAGTTGCCCATGGTGCAGTGTCCCTGCTGCTGCTGCTGCTGCCGCCTGCCCGCGCCTGCTGCTGCCTGCCCGACGTTTTATGGAGGCAGCAGGTGGTGTGGCAGTCCCGGCTGCGGGAACTGCACCACGGGGACTTTCCCCTGAGGGCCTTTGAGGAAATGCCGATAGTTTCAAAGGCCACCTTCCAGGAAGGCAGGGCTGACCCCATTGGTCAACACTGAAAGCAGCCCCCTGTGCCGGCCAGGGATGGCCCCCAGCTGAGAGGTGGCACACATGGCTGGGTGCAGGAGGCCATCAGGCTGCTCCTCTTGGGCTTTTTCAATCTTTGAGGACCAAAGTGGGCTTTTTTTAAGGTAGGAATTTCCTGGTAGGAAGAAGTTGTGGAGGATCCATCCTGTGACCAGCACAACCAATGTGCTGTTTCCTGACCTCCCTCACCAGCTTCCACTGCCCTTGTTTTACAGAAAAAGCACCAAAGGAGGAGAAGCATCCTGGGGACATGGCACTGCACTGGTGTCAGAATCTGGCCCAGGGATCCACTATAGGGCAGGTGAGTTAAAACTGAGCACCAGCAGTGCTGCACTTCTGTGAGCACCATGGGGGGATGAGTGTCCTCATTCTGGTACCCAAACAGAGCTGACCCCCTAAACGGGTACTGGGGGAGCAGGGTCACACTCCTGCTTTGGGGGCAGGATGCCTGGGCCCCATCAGCATCCCTGCCATTGTGCCAGCCAACTTTCCCCTCCTGTCTGCCCTCCACTGGAGGCCCCAAACTCTGCAGTGCCCAGCGCTCCAGCTGGGAACAGCAGCCAGTGCAGGGGCCCTGAGCCTGGAGGAACAGGTTGGACAGGATTGCTCTTTGCTGGCATGTTGATTTCTCCTGGCCTACAGCCATGGCCATGCTGACGGAAGTGTAGGATGAGGCCAGCCCCCATCCTGCCATGGTCCTGAATCTACCCAGCTCCACTGAGGGATTCCCCCCTTATCCCCACTTCCCACTGGGGCAGCCCCATTTCAGTGCCTGGGAACATGAGGGTTATGTGGACAGCAGGTGCGTGCACCTGTGTCAGCCCCAGCAGGACAATCCCCACCCCCTGCATGAGTCACTGCCAGCACCCAGAAACGCAGTCACAGCAAAGTTTCTTTACTGCTTAGAACAGTCCCAATGGCACCTGTGGCCTGAGGTCACTGTATGCATCCTAGCAGCGGGTGGGGGTGAAGGGGCACCCCAAGGGCTGTGCACTGCACAGCAGCCAGCTTGCAGCAGCAGGTGGTTTGGGCACCCTACAAGTCCTTGAATCGTAGAATCATAGAACAGTTTGGGTTGGAAGAGACCTCTAAAGGCCACCTGGTCCAATTCCTCTGCCATGGGCAGGGACATCTTCACCTAGACCAGGTTGCTCAGAGCCTCTTCCAACCTGGCCTTGAATGTTTTCAGGAATGGGATGTCCACCATCTGTCTGGGCAACCTGTGCCAGTGCCTCACCACCCTGATTGTAAAAAATTCCTTTCCTCTATCAAATCCAAATGAACCCTCCTTTGTGTACATATGCATGATCCTGAGCAGGTGAGCACACTGCTGTCACCCTGCCACTCTGAAGACACACTGGGACCCACTGCCACTGCAGGACCAGGCAGTGCCTGGCTTGTGTCGTGAACATCCTTTGGCTGCCGGTGCAGCCCAGTGCTGCCCATCCCCATGCCTGCAGTCAGCTGGAGGAGACAGGTGCTGGCTGTGCCTCAGACAATGCTGTGCCTCACACCGGGCTCAAAGGGTGCCTCGAGGCACAATGGGGTCTCTGGTGGGTGCCGGCGACAGCAAACACAGTGCAGGAAGTCGGCGACGTTGTGCCGGAAGAGCTGGCGGCAGGGGTGCAGGTACTGGAAGAAGAGGAGCATGAAGTAGATGCCCATGCAGTAGCCGAGGAGCAGCTGCACCACCAGCAGTGGGGTGCAGACATTCTCATAGACATCTGTCTTGAAGAAGTACCAGAGGATGACGAGGGCCGTGTTCTCTGCCAGCCGGACCACATAGTACACAGCCAGGCGGCCCCAGTTCTGTGACTTGTCAATGAGGTCCCGGTCAGCCAGTTTGAGCTGCACGGCCGACCAGCAGAACATGTTGATGCTGGCATAGAGGAGGGTGAAGGCACAGAGCACCACCACTGTGCCTACATGGCTGAAGTTCTTCTCGATGTTGTCAGGCAGGTGGCTGCCACTGCGCCAGAACTGCACCCAGGGCAAGAAGAACACCACCAGCAGGTTGACCAGGGCAATGGGGATGATCCAGTGCTTGAAGACAGTGCTGAAGAGCACAAGGACAGCCACGCGGGTGGAGATCTCCAGGCTGCGCCACAGCACGATGCAGAGGAAGGCCAGTGGCCGCAGCTGGACCTTGTAGTCATCGTACTTGACCTGGATGGCCAGGATGTTGCAGACAAGTGCTCCATAGGTGACTGACACCAGGCAGATGCCCATGAGGACGGCTGCAGAGGGAGAGAGCAGGGTAGTCAGGCATCATCAGGGACTGGGCTGTGTGTCCGTCCTCTCTGCTGCCTGGAGTGCAAAGCATGGGGTGCCACCTCCACACAGAAAACATAGGGTGCCAATTCTGGGTGAGAAGTGCAGGGTGCCAAACCCTGGGGATTGCAGCAGGAGGCTCAGTGTGAGCACTGGTGGGACAGCTCATAGCTGGTGGTGACAGTCCCCATGATGAGGTGGCTTTGGGGGGAGCTGCTGGCAGCAGGAGGTTCTGCCCAGCTCAGTAGCATGTCAAAGTGGGAATTAAAAGCTTGCTCTGGCACATCCACCCCCAAGCACATATATGTCCTGGGAGCAGGCAAGGGAGCCTGGGAGTGGGAGTGCTGGGCTAGGAGCTCCAGCTGTTGGGAAAGGTGCAGAAATAGATCCAGTGGAGGGGCTGTAGGGAAGCCAGAGCCTGTAGCTAGATAGAAAAAAATTAATGGAGACCAGAGCAGGCTGTGACAGGGACCTGACACTTTTATGGGACAGGGCACTGGGTGAATGGCATGAGTCTGTAGGGCAGATACCCACAAGCATTGAGGCTGGGAGCAGAGCCTGGCACCTCAGTCATGGCCAGCTCTTCCCATTGTCTTCAGCCTCACTGCAAGCCGGAAAGTAGAGAGCTGATGAGTGCCCAGCCTCTGTGGGTGGTGCTTCACATTTAGGGAAGCCTAGTGGCAGTTGTGTCCTCTGAAATGACTGTTTTGGATTGCTTGAATGCTGCATTGGCACACACAGCTGGGATGCTGCCACTGTGCCTTGGTGGGGTTCCTGGGGAGCCCATGTGCCAGGCACCCTTACCTCGGGCAACGGGGACATACTTCTCCAAGACACTGATGTAGAGCTGGACGGTGAGCTGAGGGGTGGAGCCCAGGAAGGCCTGGATGACTGCCATGCGTTTGAAGGCGTTGCGGTGTGTGGCCAGCCGGCGCTCTGAGTGGCCCACCTCCTGCTCCATCTCCACCTCATAGCCTTTCCGCAGCCACCGCTTGCGGGTGATGGTGACATAGGGCTCCTCCTCCTTCCCCGACCTGCAGTACACCAGCAGGGCCTCCATACACCTGTGGGGACACAGCAGCTGTCACCCCACCAGCCGTCACCCTGCCAGCCTCTCCACTGGCCCCCAGCCCCACTCCTGGCACCTCCAGCCCCCCGTTTCCTGGGGCTAATCATACCCTGCTCCTGCTGAGTGCAGCCCAACTGATTTGGGCAACTATCCAATAGTGCTACGGGCAGTTCCTGGCCTTGGTATAGCAGGATGATGGCAGGGTAGCACCAGGACAATGGGGATGCCTGGTGGGTGCTCCTCTGCTCCAGCACTCAGGGTGACTCATATGGGACAGGGGGGCAACAACTGTCCCAGTGACAGGTGAAACAGCTGCTGTAAGTGGTGCAGCATCCAGGATATAGAACAGTGGCTCTGCTGGAGCTGCAGCTACAGGAAGGTGTTAATCACCCTTGGGCTCTGTTTTCCCAACAGTTAAAAACCTCTTCCTCTAAGCAGAGGCAAGAGAAGCTCTGATATTCTCTTTGATCTCTGCTCTTGAGCAGAAGAAGGCTTCCATGCTTCCTTCTTGGTGGGGACAGCAGGAAGGGGAGTGCAGGCTGAAGCTGTGTGTGATATGGGCAGATAAGACAGCACTTCCGCAGCCCCTTTTCTGTGGGGCACCCTCACGTGTGGGTGGGGATGTGACTTTTCTCTAGTGCTGCTCCCCACTGCAAGGCCAGAGGGACCCCCAGTCCCTCCACACACAGCCATGGGGTGGATGTGCATGATCAGAGGTGACTGTCACAGGAGGACTCATCCAATAGGTTTGGCTCATGCCTGGGGACCAGCTAGCTTGAGGACCAACAGGATGTCATTATTTATGAACTCTCATTAGGGCAGCAGAAATTTATCTGTATCAGACCCAAATGGAATTAGGTTTTTGGATAAATTCTCTTGACAGATCAGGTCAGCGCTCATGGCTCATTGCCAACTCTAACGGGAAAACAGTTTCATCCCAAAGGCCCAGCTTTAAGAGCAGTCTCATTTGGCTCCCAGTGCCCTGCCAGACCTTCTCAGCAGGCTGGGCTCCATCTCTGGCCCAAGAAGCCGGCTGCATCAGCCTCCCCTGCATGGCTCCAGCTGGCTCTTGCAAGCAGCCAAGCAGCACCATAACCATCTCAGACAGCCTTGGTCAGTGTGGTGAGACCCACCACATCACTGTGGGCCACTGTGGTCTCACAGCACTGAGGTGAGGCCCCCCCTGCCACATCTAAAGGTGAGATGTGGTGACAGGGACACCTCCAGCACTCTGCTTGTTTCCAGTGACAGAGGAAGTGGGATGCAGGCCACCGTGTTTTTGCAGCTCTGTGCGCCCCAAAGAGTGGCTCCTGATCTGCCCTTGGGAGAAGGACAGAGGTGGTGGCTCTGCCTTGCCTCCTGTGTGCATTCTCACTGCAAAGGGTGGCCACAGTGACAGCAACCCGGGAAGTACTGCAGCATTCCCAAGGAATGAGAGATCAGCCCATCTCCAACTTGTGCAATATCCACCCCCTCACTGTCCTCTTCCCAACACGGTCCAGTGGCTCACCAGTTCCCATGCCAGCCCCACTCCACATCCAGCTTCTCTCCTCCATGCTGCATTAATACCCCTTATTCCAGGCCTGGGGACCTTGTCTGGGGGTCAGGACCCTTGTTGCTATACACCCTCGAGCACCCAGCCAGGATTCCCACCTGTGCTCCCAGCCTAAGCAAGGAGACTGCAAACTCCAGAAGCTGGGGGAACCTCTGGTGGCAGACAGGACTCTGAGAGGTGCTTTTCCAGCAGCGGGGATGCAACAGGCTAGCATACCCACATCCTGTCCTGAGCGAGGTCCAGCAGGCAGCAATGCCTGTTGCACTACTAGGTAGGGGAGGGGCGAGCAAGGGACCCCGTCGAGCCGGGAGCAGCAGCAGCAGCAGCTCCGGGGAGGAGGGACGAGGAGCCGGCAGGAGCAGCTCCGGGCACGCCGGACAGATGGCTGCTGACATACGGTCCTCAGGGCGCCCGTCCTGCCCAGGACCGGTTCTGCCTCTCATCCAGTGCCCGCGGACGTGCCAGGGTCTCCGTGTACCTGCCGGGATCTCCGTGTACCTGCCGGGATTTCCGTGTACCTGCCGGGGGTCCCCGCGCCCCCCGCTGCGCTCACCTGATAACGGGCCCGAGCTGGAGCAGGTGCATGAGCAGGACTAAGGGGCGGTCGCGGCTGATGTCCCGGTGCACGAAGGTGAGGGTGAGCTGCACCAGGACGGAGGGGCAGAGCACGAAGAAGATGGTGAGCGCGAGCCAGAAGCGGTCGTCGGAGTGGCTGTAGGAGAGGCAGAGCACGGTGGCCGCCGCCCCCTCCCCGCAGAACAGCGCCGTCGAGAAGACAATGCTGAGCGAGATCGGAAGAGCGT
>JAWWMO010000155.1:974400-993557 GCA_035047845.1 Dendrocincla fuliginosa | reverse complement strand
CTTGCCTGGCAGCAGCACAGCTGCTGGGTCAGGAAAAGCCTGTTTTGCCCAGAAGCTCCAGTGACTTCAGTGTATATATGCATTAAATATGCATGCATGCAATATATGCACATTAAATATGCATATATGCAATATATGGAGATGCATTAGATATATATTTTTATTTTTGCTTATGGGCTCTTTCTTGGGCCTGGCCAAAAACCAGGGAGCTGCTGGTCAGTGGTTGGCACAGGGCACCACTTTGATGGCTGCAAAGTGCACTTGGATATTGAGCTGCATATGGGGTAGTGGGATGGGGAGAGCAGCTGGAGGGCTCACTGATGAGAATCCTAGGTATTGCTGCTCCTCCCCTCCATTGTTTTTGTGCTCTCATAGAGCTGCTTGCTGCCATAGATGCTGATCAGAACCAGTACTCTGTAAAATGTTTAGCTCCTTATGCAATCTCTTCCACATGTGATTTGCAGTTTGTCTGCTCTTGTAGGCACCTGTTACATCTTACTGACTCCAGTGATTTCCGCCCCACCCCCCCCAAAATCTCAGTCACATTGTTTGGAATGGATTTCCAGCTGAAGCCTATTCAGTCTTAAAGCATACCTGCTCTGGTCATCTAGTCCTAATTGATAGTGCTTGTAGTTCAGAGACATTTGTCCTGATCTCTTTAATGAAAGCTTAATGCATTTATTTTTGATCTGGCTGTTTGTAAAGAGCTTTTTGTTTTCCCTCTGCAGCAGAGGGAAGCATAAGCCCCTGTGAGGCTGTCCTAGCTGGGTATTTTGAGAGCAAATCAGGCTTTTAATTTTTTTTCACAACTTGAACACGATTCCTGTTAACCTCCTTTGTGGCCTTGGCTGAGTAATGCTTTGCTGCAGGCTTTTTGCTCTGTTTTCAACTGAATTTTGCAGGATCCATAGTTGAAAGTACCCCAGCCTTGCTTCTCTAGGGCAGTATGTGGAGGAACTAGTAATTCTTGCTGTGTATTTTCAAAGGGTCTTTACATCTTGCAAGTCTTAAAGTGTGCTGTACACTTTAACAAGATTTTATAGGACTACTAAAGTGAGAAACAGAGGCATCAGTCACTTTGTAGATATAATTTGCAGTATTGTGGCAAATGCACTGATTTGCCAAACAGAGGGATCCTATTTTTCTTGTACTATAAAGGACCTAGAAAAGCTGAGTAAGATGTGCAACAGGCTAGACTAGACAATTTGAGGCGCATCTTTGCATTGCAATCCAAGATCTCTTCAGCAGTAATACAAATTAAATACTGCTTGACTGCAGCGACGCCATGCTCCATCACTGGAGCCTCAATTGGCTTAAGAGGGCAAAAAATAAAAAAAAGATAAAAAAAACCCAAATTTGCTGCCAGAAAATTAAATGCAGGGAAAAAAAATGCACTTTGTGGAGAAGCTCTGTGATCTTTTATGATTCCTGTGTAATTCCTCTCAGGGTTTGCACAAAGCCAAGCAGCTGCTATCTGTTGAGACTTAGACTGCGCTGGGGGTGCTGCAAAGCCAAGTTTAAAATGCAATATTAATATGGGGTTCTTTGTTTGCTTTGGGTGGTGTTTTGCATGCCACTTTTGTTCACTCTGAGTTGTGGAAGGGTTTTATTGTTTTTGTTTTTTCCCCTCTTCCTTACAGCTCACCTCTTCTTATATTGTTTGCTCAGGGAGGGAGCACAGTAAAATTAGCTGCGATGCCCAGAGGGCTGTTGCCCTTGTGTCAGCCAAATTAATATTGTGGAGTACATAATTTCCACAGGGTGGTTTCTTTCAGTGCAGTTGAATGGATGTAAGTAGGACTTTTCACTTGACAAGTCCCATTCTGATAAGTGCAGAGTGGGAAGTAGTCATGCAGAGAGAGGAAACCTTTGGGTGAAGGAGCTTGTCTTGGATGACTGTGGGAGTAGGAATGCCCTTGTCCCAGTGCTTGGCTAGGGATAGCCACTGATAGGATAGGATGGAGATGGCTGAGGCATCTCCTGTGATGCTGTCTTGTTCTCCAGCACAGGATGGGCTCACTTCTGCAGTGGGGGGTGCTGTGATGGACCACACTGAAACCCTTGAGCTCCAAGCCCAACATTCTATGGCCAGTTCAAACCACAGCTCCATATCCCTGTGGATAAGCAGATTTCCTTCCTGCTGCCCATCCAGACTGCTGTGCTGCTGGCATTGCTTGACAGGTCCTTACTCAGCCCTGGGCAGCCTGTGCTTTGCAGGAGCTGCTCTGCAGCTGCCTTATCCAGTCTGGCAGGAATGTGAGCCAGAGGATTTCCTGAAGATAAAGAGTTCTAGGCCACATGTTGAGGATTTCTCTCCTGACTGGGTGGATTGCACTGATCTCGTATCCTGGTATGACTGTGCCTGCAACCCCAAGGATGAATCTATTGGTCACTGTGGTATCTGGAGAGGAAAATATTCCCAGTAGGGTCTGAGGCATGTGGAGCAGATTTTGGCTGTGGAACAAGGGGTGAAGTACGTGATTTCTCCCTCTCTTTTCCCTTTTATTTCTTGATGCTTCTGTGGGAACACTTCTCTGTAGTACAGCAAGGTGAGGGTTAGAAAACCACAGCTTTTATGTTTTTGGAGTTGAAAACTTAACCTGAACCAGTGTGAGTGAGGAGCATGGTGGGGGAGCTGGGACCTTGGACCTCAGGTACCCATTGCAGGGACTGAGGGCACCCTGTGATGCTGGTGCAGCCTGGGCCTGCCCTCCCATCCCTGCTGGTGGCTGTTGTGTGCGAGATAGGACAGCCTCCCTGGGGCACAGCTCAATGTAGGAGGATGTGGCTGGGCAGACCTGGGTGCCAGCCCATGCTTCTGGGGTGCTGTGGTGAGGTACACCCTGGTAGGGGGCTCTGCAGCTCTGTCCCCGGAGTGTTGACAGCCAGGCAGGCTTGCTTCCCAAGGGAAAGGGAGGAAACTGCTCTGGGAAATGGGCTGCTTGCCAGTCAGCTGGCAGCCTGGCTTTGAAACGCTGGGAAAACATAAAAGGGGGCAAAATGTTTGTAGGTAGTAGAGGTCAGAGTAAGGTCTGACCGAGCTGTGATGCATAACATAGCATTTAGGGGCTTTTTTGTTTCCATAACTGAAGAGCTCAAGCTTTCAGAGGACCAGAAAACAACAGGAAAACCAATAAATTATAGCTCTGCAGGGTGATGCAAGCACTGACAATTGTGAACTTGGAGGTTTTTTCCCACTTTGCTCTTATTTTAATTTTTGCCAGGGCAAATCACTGCTCTGGAGAGCTTGCTGCCTTGCTAAAATAGCTGCCGATGAAGAGACATATGTGCACAGCTTGAACTGGGGAAAGGAAGGAGGAAGAGTTTGAAGACCTTGTTGTATTTGCTTTGTGACCTCTGCAAAAACATTTGGCTCTTATTCAAAGTCCTTTTTCTATTCTCAAGCCTGAAGTGTTCCTATGAGCCCGAATTTTATATGCTGGCAGCATGCTGGTCGAACTTTTCTTTTGGACTGCCAAAAATAAAGAGCTGCTGCCTGTATTTCAAGATGAGCAATGGTTTCATAACCCTGGCTGCCAACAGGGTAGAGAAAAAAAGAATTGAGATACTGAAAACTTCCAAAGGTCGGTGGTTATGTTTGAACAGGAGCAACAGATTTTCCACACAACAGTAGCACTGAAGTAATACTGGCCCAATCGATACCATCTGGGTTTGACTTTCTGCATCATACATGAACCTGGCTTTGTGTGAAGTGCTTCTGAACAGAAGTTGTGGTTACAGACATTGTGGCGTGTTTTCTGGGAAGAGGCAGTACTGTCTCGTTTGGGGACAGTACTGCCTCCAGAAGGAAAGAGTAAAACAAAACCCATGCCAAAAAAGGTCTTTTCAGCTGTCACCTCTGTGCATGGCACTCTGCAAGTCCAGAATAGGGCTGGGCCCTCCTGTAAATTTATTATCTGGGAAAAAAAAAACCCTCTTGTATTTCCTCTCTCCACCCTTATTGAATCTTTGAAGTAGCTCTTTCCCCTGTTCTCCCCACCCTGTGGCATGTCTCTCTGTTTTTATCAGTGGCTTTGTTGGTTAAGTCAGCTTTTCCAGGAAGTGCAGCCTAGTTGGGCTCAGCTGTTTCCCCAGCCCATTGTCCTTGATGAAAGTGACCTTCCTACAAACTCATAGGGTCAGGCAGAACAATCTTAGGACAGAGGGGACATGGGAACAGGCTGTAGTTAGGGCCCCTTTCTTGGTTGTACTTGAACTTGCATTAAGGATGATGTCATCTGGGTCGATGATGCTCTACTAGAGCATATCATCTACCACTTTGTCATCCCCAATAGGGATGGGGACAGGGTCTGGGTGTTGAGTCTCATCACATGTTGACTGTGACTTAAAAAACCCAGGCTTTGGTCCTTTTCCCATGATTCCTCTTTTGCTGTTGCTTGTTCTGTTGGTCTGGGGGCTCTCATGGTTATGCCTGCAGCCCCTCACCTCAGCTGGACCCAGCTTACCCCAGCAGCCAGTCCTTGGTGGGCATGCTTTGTCTCTGGTGGAAATATGAGTAGGAGCCTCAGCGTAGGAGAAGGGATGCTGGTTTAAATTTCAACCTTCTCCTTTTGCATGGTATCTGCCTTCCCTTTTCTGCTTAGGATTGAGCAGCAAAAGTCCCATCCAGTGGGAAATGAGCTTGGAGCAGTGCACACCTTCATCCCTTTCTCTTGGACCTATGAGCTCTTGGTGTTTTGAATACCATGGTGGCTGCTTGTTTTCTTTCCAAGGTCTGTCCATGTTATTGACCTTTTCCCGCAGGCACAGGGAGGGCAGTGGGGTTGATGCCAGTCGATGGAGTTCTCTCTCTAAATCAGGACATCTGCCTAAATATGTGGTCGATGTGGGTAAGCATAGTCTGAACTGCTAAATTATTAAGGGTCTTCTCAAAGCATCCCTTGTACCTGCGTAGAAATGACTAAAGACAAAGAGTCATAGAAGAATTGGCAAGAAAATTTTCAATTAAAAATGTATCTGTTGGGCAATGGGGTTGGTGTGCTGAGCGACTTCCTGAGACTGATGGATGTTTTCAGGAGGTTACAGTAGATTTATGGAGGCTTTCTAAAATTGTGCATGTTTTTCTTTGTTCTTCTGGGGCTAAATGAAACAGCAGCTAGAACAGGCTGTTTTGGGAGGTGGTGTTATTTTTGCAGGCTTTTTTTGTAAATCAGGTCGTCTTCTCTACTACTTTTTTGATAAATGGAACAATATAGGAGCAATTAAACTTTAAACTGTTCATGAGATTGAAGGCAAGTAATGTGATTTAATCTTTCTTTTGCATATATTTAATATAAGCTGTGATTTCATTCAAATGTTTGAGCTTTGTACTTGTACCGTATAATTATCTCTGGTTTTAGCAGATGTCTTTTTTTAAATGCCTGTGGTTTTTATTAGGTCTGTTTTCTATGAGTTATTTGTGTTTACTTTGTGGCTTGAAGTTATCTTCAGCAAACATGAAAGGAGGGTATTTTTATTAGTTAGTTCTGGTTTAGCTACTTTCTGAAACTGTAGTAAATCAAATGGTGGTGGGTTTTTTCCTTCTGCCACTGTATTTTTTTTCTGGAAACAGGGCCAGCAGGTAGCACAGACATTTGCTTTCCATATGGGGCATGTAGTTAGATACTGTGTTTTGCAGCTGCCCTAGAAATGGTCCACTCAAAGTGGCTCCTTGCCAGTAGTGACTGCAGAGCACAAGTTCACCTCTCCTGCTGAACTCAGTCTAGCTCCATTAATTTTTATCCAGGCTTGCTAATTTTTACCCAGGTTTGCAACTTTTATCAGGTGCTGTCCAGGTCCTGTATATAGTGCTATGATGCATTCCAAGAAGCTGGCACGTGTGGGTTAAGAGCAGCTTCTTCTCAGGCAGGAGATGTTGTGCAGGAGCAGGACATATCTGTGGGAGAAGGGCACAGATGGAGAGGATAAAAAGGCACAAAAGAAGAGTTGCCTAAACTCAGGTGAAGGATTTGGAGAGTGCTGTAGGCTGAAAATATAGTTCTATTGTCTCTATGTAATGGTCCAACAGCCTCAAGTCATAAAAGATGTGTTATTTATTAGTTGCATCTGTGGGTATTTTTAGACCTGGTCTGACACCTTCAAATCATAACTGTTCTTACCTCCTCAAAGTTAAATTTGTAGTGAAATGGCAAATCTCTGCTTACCTTCCATGGGTATATTGGTGCATGTAAATGCAAAATAGATTTGGGCAACGTAAGAAAGTTGTTGTTATCCCTAATGCCTTGTTTTCAGAGCTGCAGCTTGTGGCAGTACATGGGTTTTATAAGAGGTGAGAGTAAGGGGAAGCTGGGTTGCATCAAAGTATTTAACAGAAACATATTCTGTATCTGAATTTCTTCATGCCATGAGGAGGGTTGTGCCGCAGCAGCAGCAGCTCTTTGCCTGTGCAGCAGAGTGTGCCTGCATCAGTGGTGACAATGTGGTTATTTATTACTGCAGCTGGGCACCTCGTCCTGCCTGAGGGTAAAACGAAGATGGAAAGTGAGCTGCCAACTTGAAGGATGTTCCTGGCAGAACAGCCTTGCCAGTCTCATCTTTATCTCCTATGATTTGTGTATTTGTGTTTGACTCTAGCTGTTGTCTTCCAGCTGAGCTCTTTCAGGAGAAATCTGGTTTGGATGCCCTGCTGGAAGATTGACTTGCTCATGGGCTTGGTTATGCACTGGGGAGTGGAGCAGGACACTTCAAACATGGCAGGAGAGACTCACATCTTTGAGGCTGGCCCTCAGATGATGCAGACAGGATAGTGACTCTGCTCAAAAATACCTCCTTCCTTCCTCTCAATTCCTGGTGTCTGCAGCATCCCCCAGGGTGCTGCTGTATGTCTGCCAGCTGCTGGGGGCTCTTCTGGGTTGCAGGGACATGGTATGGCAGATGGATCTGGGGTCATATACCAGCATCCCCACATCCTCAGGGCATGGTGGGATGATGCAGTGTGACTTCTGCTGGCTCTGTCCCATGGTCTGACACCACTAATATCCTACAGATAGCTGTGGTTCTCCCAGTGCTCATGCAAATGCCATGCCTTGGGCTGAGGGAGGTGATAAAGTGCATATGAGGGGAATGCAATTGTTTATTTTCTTGAGTAATCCTTTTGGCAGCTTGGCTCCAAACAACAGGAGAAACTCTGGTTTCTTTTGCCTGCACCAGCTCAGTGCCGAGCTGTGGACTGTGGGCTTTGTAGAACCCAGCCAGACAACGAGGCAGCTGTTTGAATTGTATCCAAGTAATTTTTTTTTCCATCAGAATCAAAGTTTTTGATGAAAGGCAGACGGAAGAAGTCATCCAAATCCTCTCTGCTAATCTGCATATTTTATAGTTTTTCCCAAAGCCTGGCAGTTATTCCCTAAATCTCCCTCTAAGTCTCCGTTGAGAGCTGTTATTAAGATGTAGCAATCTATTAGTGACCCAGCGAGCGGTCCGAGGTGGGCTCGTCCAAATGAGAGCTTTTAATTGCTGAGCTGAGCCAACACCTCTCGCTGCAGGCGTCATCGTGGTGTGCGCTCGCTTTCTGTGAGGTGGAGAGCAGAGATGTGGTGTGAAGCCTTCCAGCTTCTCGTGGGGCTGTGGGATGGTGTGACATTGCGGGGTGGTTGAGGGAATGGGAAATGAAATGCTGTGAGTGGTGAGAGCCTGATCAGACCAGGGAGTGGGGACTTCTCTCTCTGCTGCCCTGACAGAGGGCTGGGATGCACTGTGGAGTTAGTGTGTTATTTTACTGTGGGGTTACAGTCACCTTTGTAGAAGATGCTTGAAATAAATAACTGAAGGTGGTTGAGAGTGAAAGCCCACCTAGGAGTTGGCGGTGATAACTCAGTGGGGCTTGGTCAGCCAACACACCACACCTGTGATTTGGGTTTCCCTTTACTGTGGGGCTTCAGGTGCTCCATGCTTTCTATGGCTAACTGCGGGTAGCCAGTAAATACTCTTGTGTATTTTTCCCATAGTGGTTTAACCAGAACTTTTTGGTTTCTGTGCCAATGTGTGTGTTTGGCAAACCCTCACCCCGGCTCCTTCCCACTCCTCTGCCAATGGTGCAGGCAGGGGAAGCTGTCGCTTCCTCCCTGTGCTGGAGGGATGCTTGCCAGGCATGCCTGGCTCCAGATCCTGCCCAGGGACACAACAGGGACTTCAGACTTGGGGACAGCCTGTCTCAGCTGCCTGGTGCTGCAGTGGTGTGGATGAATGGCTCTGCCTCTTGCTCCTGGGGCACAGGTTGGTGAGACCGACCTCCATAATGCAGCAGATACGTCAGGGAACCTTTTTTGGGTCTAGTTTCTTGTTCAGAAGATGTGCTGTGTGCTGCTGTGGGTGGTGGTGATGAGGCTGGGAGGGTGGTGGCATTCCCTAGCTGGGGGTGCTGGTGACTGCTGCTGGCTCGGTGTTGGGAGATGCAGGGACATCTCACAGGGTTGTGAGAAATTTCCGTCTTCTCTAAGCATCAGCTGCTGAAGGTTTGAGGATGGCTGTAGCAAGAGCAGTCAGCACAGCAAACCAGGTTTAGACATGGTGTAAAAACACTTCTTTAATTGAAGATACTGCAGACACGAGTGGGGAGCAGGGGGAAGGAAGAGCTGCTGCTTCCTTTGAGCAGATCCTGCTCTTGGTGCAAGAGGATCCATTCAGTTGTTGCTGCTCCAGGTACACCTATATCAGTTGTTTAAATTTTTGGTTTTTACGCTTGCCCCAAGCAGTGGTTAGTCCCAGGCCTTGCTTGCTGTCTTAGCGTGTTTGTTTTCAGGGCACCTTTTCTCTAGCTGGGTTTTGTTTGCAGCCTGACAAGCTGCTTGTGCTGAGCCCTTTGGACAACCAGGATGCAGAGCCAGATCCTGGGCACTTCAGGCAGGCTGAGCCCATGCTGGGCAACTGGCACGGAATGGGGATTTGGCATTTTTGGCACCTGCCATTGTGGGGTTTCAAAGCAAGCAAGCTGTGGGGTTGAGGATTAACACAAATAAGCAGAGTAGGAACAGTACCTGCTTGTGTTTTAGCAGCTCTGCCACCTGCTAATGCCCTTGAACCACAGATAGTGACAAATGTCTTCCTTGCTCTTCCTTGCTTTAAAATCCCACACCTTAACTCTAAGAAAACCTTAGCCAGGTCTTAACCCACTTTTTCTCCTTCACCTCCATCTGCCCTTAGAGGGCATTTTAAATTCACGGTATAATTTTAAATTCAGCCTTGCAAAATGCCAGCCAGGTCTCCTCCCTTGGCTGTGAGCATCTGTGGCAGGGACACTTTGTTTTATGAAAGGGGAAACCTGGACAGAATGAAAAGGTGATTTTTAAACTATTGCAGACTCTTGTTTCTTTTGAAAATAGTTTTCTGATCCATTGAGAAACTTCAGTGTGCTGGGTAGCCCAGAGATGAAGACTCATGGGGACAGAGCCCACAGTGTTGCCTCATACGCCTGAGAGCTTCCCCAGGGCTGGAGGCACTGGCAGGGACCTCGGGGCCTCTGCTTTTGTCTCTTTAGTCATGGGGCTTTAAATGAAGTTACAAGAATGTGGGAACTCCGTGTTACATGGAGTTACATTGAAATAGAGGAACTCTGTTACTTTCGTGTATTCAGATACTTTGTTTACTGTGTGTTGACATCCTCTCCATTGGATTGGGAGATACATCTTTAATGTGGGGGGGGGCTGACAGCTCCCCAGGGCAGCCTGGCGGGGCAGTGGGATGGCTGGGTCTCTGCTGGAGCCCTGTGTTGCCCCTCACAGGTGTCTCATGGCTTTGTGCAGGGGAGGGTCTCCTGGGGAGCAGCTCTGTTTCCCTGCTGAGGTTATGCTGCTCCAATTCCCCTCATCCTTCCCCTGGCTGCTGCGGAGCCCAGTGCTGCTGTCATTGAGCCCCCATGACACGAGGTTAACATTCACTTTTGACATCTCATTCTGCTTTAAATTAAACCCCCAGCAAGCCCAGCTGGCTTCCCCAACACCCCGCCTGTCTTCTCGAGGAGTTTGTGATGTGAAACTATCTGCTTCATTATTCCTGTTTTTAGCTAAGATTTTTACATAGAAAGATACTCTTTTTTTTAGCTAAATCCAAAGTCTGTGCGTACCAGTGTGGGGATGAGGCATTTTGCATGGACTTGAGGGTTGGACAGGAGAGTGTGTGTAAAGGAGGGTGCAGCTTCCATCATCCTACGTGCAGTGAATAAACCCAAAGCTGAAGGACTCTCAGGTCAGGACTTAGAAGAGACGTGTGGATGATAAATTATATTCCTTATGACTTCAAGTGCTTGAAAGAGAGAGATATTCTTCCTCAAGAAGGAGAAATTGCCTGGTCCAGGCTGCAAATACAGGCAGCACATGCCCTGCATGGGTAACTTGTCCTGGTGGGGTATAGCATAGGCTGTGGTCCTGGGAGCTGATGGCTAAGCAGAGCTGGGTTGCAGGCTCAGCATGGCCTTGGATTTGCTAAATGCCTTTAGATGTTCCTCTTCATTCTCTGTGCTTTGGCTGGGGCATAGAAGTGAATTTTTAGGGTTCTAGCTGCCCTATTTCTATTGAACAGCATGGTGCATTGAGAAGCTGGAAGCCGTTAACACAACCATTTCATTTTTTCTGAGTTAAAAGCTAATTTTTGCCTTTCTTTGTTGCCCTGACAGTGTGCTGGGGAAGAGAAGCGGGTTGGTACACGCACCGTGGTGGTTGGGCACCGTCCTGTTTCGGAAACAGAAGCATATGTGGCACAGAAATTCTGCGACAACAGGATTGTCTCCTCCAAGGTGAGCTCGCTCTGCTTGTTGAGATGCATCGTGAGCATGTATTTCCTGATAGTGTCTTTTACTTGGTCATGGTTTTTGAAATTGAGATATGCTGAATTCTTCATGGTTGGATGTAAAGGTTCCTTTGCATGTGGGAGCAGCCTGGTACAGACTTTACACACAACTGCAGTTTCTTAGTATTTTGGGTTTTTTTCTATCAGTGACAGTGGGGATGTGGACAAGTTCCTTTCTCCTAGGCTGGATGAGAGCAAAGCACATGGACACACTGGTTTTGGGGGGCTGGTTTATTTTTTTTGTTAAAAAAAATTTCTGGCATTCCCTTTGGGGAGAAAGGACAGGTTACATGTAATACAACATGAGATAACAGCAACTCAGATTTGCAAAAGGGAGTGGGGATTATTTGATTTCATAAATGGATTGAATTCCCTGTTTTTTATTTTTTTCATGAGATTTTTCTGTCTTGAGATAGGACAAAAATAACCATGCGCTGTTTATCCCTTTGGATGGAAAGGGGGAAACATTCATGTGGTATTAATGCCGCTTTTGTTTATGGTGGAAAACTGCGATGACACCCATCTGCCTTCTGCTTAGCTTTTTTCCATGACATTCATGAAGCTATTTCAAAAGATTTGAAGCCAATTCAAGTAAAATATCAAACAAGTAGCATTCCATATTGTCAACACAGCTGGATACATATCACACTGCTTAGGATTCATGATGCTCAGCATACACTTAGGCTTCAGTTTTGCTGTACTTGCGCTGTTAGGGGGGTTTTCCCTCTACTTCCTTTTTTTATGTCTTGGATCTTATCTGTTTTTACATGTCTGTGCTGTCTGAGTTTATTTTGGGGAAAAGTTTTAAGTCTAGCCATGTTTAACTTGTGCAGCATTCCCATTGACGTTTCCCTGGCACACAGGAGGGTCCTTCAGCGAGGACACCTTCCCCCGTTCCAGTTCCCTCTCTGACAAATGGTTTGTTTTAACACTAATTTTAGTTCTTCCTTGATTTGAGTGTTGTGTCCTTGCTCTTTTTTCCATTTATATTTGCTAGGCATGGGTCTTCCTATCTGACCACTCTCTTTTGTAATTAAGTGGATTTTGGTCTGGAGACTTGGCTGCTTATTTTTTTTTTATTCCAGGCAGACTGAAAGATAGGTATTAGATACTTTATTTTCCATGTTTAAATTCCACCTTTTCCAAAGCAAATGATTAAGCAGCCTTCTTAAAATTATAATGAAGCACAATCTAGTAACAAATTTGTATAGGCAGCATGGCTTTTTTTTTTTCTTTTATGAAAAAGCAGCTCTAAGATGGTTTTTAGAATCAGGGGAAAAAAATCTCCACTGTGCATTATTTCTTAATGAAATCATGCATCTACAAATGCCTTTCTAGAAGTTGCCTGCTGAAGTAGATCATGTTGTTTTTATCTTATTTTACCTTCACCATTCCCCAAGTGTGTGGTTTGGCTTTTTTTGACAAAAGGGAAATAGTTGCCTACTTTAAAGCAAAGAAACACAAACCCCCCACACAACTGTGAGACACTTCCAACTGTTCAATGCTCCAGTAGACAGAACTGGAGCTGGAATCTGAAGCAGGAGCTCGGTGGCATTTCAGCATCCGGCTGCATCGTGCTCCTGGTTTTAGATCTGGGACCTGGACCCCTGCCTGGACCTGCTCAGCTGCCTTTCTGTAGTTCTTGCCATGTTAAAGGGAGAAATCTTCCTCTTTTGGGCAAATACTTCCCATTTTGTAGCTCTAGCCCCTGTCAGTCGCATGCCTTGGCCTGTTTGTGAGTCCCCTCTCTCCCCACAGTACACCCTCTGGAACTTCCTTCCGAAGAACCTTTTTGAGCAGTTTAGAAGAATTGCCAACTTCTATTTCCTGATCATCTTCCTCGTGCAGGTAAGAGCTTTGATGCTAAGAATGGGTTTTATTTAGGTACAGATGGTAAGCACAGCTTGAACAGGAGTTGAGCTTCAAAACTGACTCTGTGCTTATAAGTGTATTTGTTTTTTATTAGTTGGAAGCTGTGTTATAATTCTGCCACATAGTCCAGTATGTAATAATAATTAAAATATCTAGGCCTGTCTGAGATGAGATTTGAATGACTGCTGGAACACTGAAGAACCATCTTAACTCCCATCATTTAAGATCAGTCAGCCAGTGAAAATATACTTGATGCTACAGAATTAAGATGCATTTTTTTATCACAGTTATTTCTGTAGCAGTACTCTGTTTTCTGAAGTTATGTGATATTTGTATGTCTCAGTTATCATGAGTTTCAAGGCAAGCAGGAGAGATAGGCTGTACTCAGTAGAATTTAGAAAATTCATAGGATGAGCTTTGGAAACATGAAGCTTCAGGAAGATGCTATGCATGGACAAAACAGCAATTTTTTTACATGAACCAGCTTTTCCTGTGCTGCTTTGTGGCTTGAGTTAAGGGGCAAATTCTGAGGAAGTCTGAATACTCAATTTATGGGTCTGTCATCCAAGAAAAGCAAGTTGTCAAAATGCATCGAGGCAAAGGGAGTTTGGGAGAATCACCACAGTTCATTTACTCACCTTTTAAACCCTCAGGCCAGGGGCTCAGCAGGCAGCCAGCTCTAGGTCTGAAAATAGGCATCAGAGCTCTACCCCAACAAATGAAGTGGCATTGCATGGGTACTCCAGAGCCTGCTGTTAGGTGTCTTCTCCAGGGTTTTGGTAATTCAGGACTGGGATATCACTCTCCCCTAGGCTGCTTGTTTGAAAGATGAGTGCCTAAAATGTTTATCCTTACAGCAAAGGGTTCTGATTTATAGTAATTTCGGTGATTGCTGCAGAAACAGGGGATCCCAAGATAACGGCTGTGTGTGGCTCCTCCTGGCAGTGTGACACGAAAGGCCAATTTGCTCTGGCGTCAGCTGGCTTGGCTCCATCTCTTCATTTCGCTGGCGTTGCTCCATTTTGTCAGACCCAATTTGTAATTTGCCTTGAACTGAAGTGATGCCCTGGAGTCGGGATGTCCTTTTTGTGCAGCTGGCCACTTAGTGGTGCGGCATTACATTTTATCTATTGACCCTCTGGCCAAGAAGTCTGTGGAATATTCCTGATTATACTTACACAAATGGGTTGTAGTCTAGCTGCTTGCCCATTTTAGACACAGGTGTGTGCAGGTGAGAGAAAAACCTGGCTGCTCCTTCTTAATTATATTCAGTGACCACATCTAAAATAAGGAAGCAACCCTCATGGTCTATTAGAGAAAAAACAAACCCAACTGAACAAAACCCATCCTGACAGTGCTGATCCAGTGGCTGCTGTATAGAGTAACCACCTGCCCCAGGCACTCGTCATTCTGGAGATGTCACTTGCCTTAAAAATCATGCAGGGCCACTCCATTCATTTAAAATACCAAGGGTTATACCTTGAAAAATACCATTGCTTAAATGTTTGTACTTATCTTTAAATTTCTTAAAATTAATGGAATTGTCTTACATGATCACTGCATGAGCAAAGCATCACAGCACTTGGGGAATTGCCTGGTGCATCTGCTCTGCCTCTTGTGAAACCCTTTATCAAAACATCTATTACTCTGTTATATCTGACTCTAAATTCAACTCTTTGTCTCTAAGACAGAATAGGTGCATTAAACATAAAACACCTGTTACACACAAATGGGAATACAAATAACTGTTTATCTGTTGCAACATTCACAGGAATCTGCAAGGAAAGTCCCTATGGAAAGAGTTAGTCTGGAGGGAGTGTAGTCCAAATGTGTTTGTAGACAGACCAAACTGGTGGCAGTAAACTAATTTAGGAGGTACCAGGAATGGAAAGTGTCCCTTTTAATTGATGGAGAGGATTTCTGGAGTGTGATCCTCAATCTTGTAAGAAATCACCTAGGAAGAATGTATTAAGTAACAATAGGATTTTGCACCTTCAAGTGGATCCACATTAAGCTGTTGAAGTCCTAAACCAGTTCAAAAATAGCTTCAGAGTTACCTGCCTTTGATATTCTGGCTCCTTACTCATGTATCCCTCAGCTAAGGGGAAGAGCAGTATTCAGCCATGGGATGTGCAGGGAGTGCAAGCTCCAAATACATAAATGAGTTATTTCAGGGACTTCATCTGGTATTTGTGTTCTTACATCTGTAATAGAGTATTTGTGTGGACAGTATTGTTTGTTTACGTAAATACATACAACTGCATCTTGTCCAGTGCAGAAAACACTTTCTGGGAAGCAGGAGGTCCACTACTTTGCCCTTGTCAGCCAAAATTCATCTTGGATTCCCAAGACCTGTCCAGTTTTTGCAAGATGACTTTTGTCTGGCCTAAACTTCAGTGATGCCACCGCAGTGAGTGGCCATCACATGTGCTGTGTGCAATGTATCTGTGTGGCACTTGGCACTACCCTCACTCAAGGTTGTTCCTCCAAAGTAGTTTCTACCAGACTTTCTGCTTAGAGACTTTTTATACCCATTTGATTGAGCCAGGGATTCGTGTTCCTGGAATTATTTGTGGTGTTTATCTTGGTTTACTTTCCTGCTACTTAACTCATGCACTGCTTACCTGGCTGCTTCTTGTGTATCTCCTCCACTTCAGTATCTTTTGGCTTTTCTCTTTGGGTTCCGTAGTGCAGGGAAATATTGCAGTGTACAGCATTTCATAGTCAAAAATGTCCATGTAGCCAATAAGAGGAATCCTGTCCTTAACACAGCTTTTTATGGGCAGCCTGAAACAATAAATATACAGATGCTGCTGTTTGTGAGTGTGCCAGGGAAGCACAAACAAGAGACAAAGTCCCTTTGTGGGGACACAAAGCCCTTCTGGTGAGCTTCCCCATCCCTTTCGTCACAGCCCTCATCATCTGCCTCTCGTGCTCCCATTCTCTGGGGACAGCAGGAAAAATTTCCAATTTATTGTGCCATTTGGTTTGGAAGGTGGGGCAAGGGTGGAGTTGTAGAATAAATCATGGAATGGTTTGGATTGGAAGGGACCTTAAAGATCATATAGTTCCAATGTCCCTGCCATGGATGCCACTCAGTAGATCAGGTTTTTCAGGACCTCATCCAGTCTGGCCTAAATGCTTCCAGGGATAGGGCTTTTCCTTCCCTTCCTCCTCTGTCTTACCCCCAGTGGGATGAGCAGCCTTTTTCCCCCAGTCCCAGGGTTTTGGCTTCTTATGCTACCTGAAGACCAGAGGTCAGCAGTGTATTTTTTTTTTCTCTACAGGTAATAGTGGACACACCAACCAGCCCAGTGACCAGTGGCCTCCCGCTCTTCTTTGTCATCACTGTCACAGCTATCAAACAGGTACAGATGTCAATGAGGGTAGAAGGTGCTCTTTGGGACATGTAGAGAAAATGATGAACATGTGTATAAATATACTCAGAAGTCACCAATGTGGGCTAGTAGGTTTGGTGAACCCTTCTTAGAATGTGAGACACGTGCACGGGTGTTTCTCAAGAGAGGCTGCATTTTGAGTGTGGTTACTGGTGCCTCTTGTTTTGGCAGCATAAAGCATCTCTATACGTTCTGTTGTAAGTGGGCTGTGAGGGTCAGTAAAGCTTACTGCTGTAGTTCTGGTGTTACTTGAATGTTTTTTCCCTTTTTAGAAGTGCTCTCTGGGTCTTTGCAGAGGTGTGCTCCAAATATAGCCCACACTTTGCTCCTGTGTTGGTAGGTGGAAAGGACAGGTTCTGTTCAGTCACTCAGCTAGTCCTGAAAACATATAGTTCTCATCTTCTTGCAGTGTAAAAAGACCTTTTTCCTCCTGTCAAGTGCATATAGGCCATTTAAAGTTTTCTGATTGAATAATAAAAGAAGCTTCTGCAGCGGCCGGAAAGAGAGAGGTAGAATAAAATCTATCTGCTTCAAATCTCAATGTTTTATTCTTCCAGTAAAGACTGAAGAGTCTCATCCTGCATTACCATAGGAAAGAGTTGCAGGCTGCTAAGTGTACTATTCATATTATCAACCTGTTCTTGCCAATGCTGAGAATAATAGAAACGTGTTACAGTAGTTTAGCTGCTTGTTGCATGCCCCGCATATAGATTATTTTTACGTGTTATTTTAATCTGTTCTGAATCTGTCAAATATGCATATGAAGTTTTTAAAATAAATTGATTCAGTCTGAGCTACTCTGGTTGATGTTTTGTCAGGCATGAAGGTCTGAGTACCTCTTGATGTATTCATTGTTTTAATCTGTCCCTCTCCAGCCTCACTCATCCTCTTTTGTTAGTTTGCTTGCTTCATTATGAGTTTTGTCACCTGTGTCTGTGTGCCTAGGGGTACGAGGACTGGCTGAGGCACAGAGCTGACAACGAAGTGAACAAAAGCAACGTTTTTGTTGTCGAAAATGCAAAGCAAGTGCGGAAAGAGAGTGAAAAAATCAAGGTAATGTTAACTGAGATGTGATTATCACTGAAGCTGATGGGAACACAAAGGTGTGTGGTAAGGAGACAAGGGCAGGGAAGGAGGGATGTACTGGGTTAGGGTCCCCCAGCTTGCTTGCTTTCAGATGAGATTCTCTGAGAGCCATTCCTGCTTAAGGAGTGAAGCTGCCTTTGATTGCTTTTGAAAAGCTGTCTCACAAAAGCTGAACTGGGGCTGACAAGTGACAGATCTGTCAGTGTTTTGCACTTCTTCAGGACAGGCAGTCCTCTTCTATTTCCAACTCTCCCAAGGACACCAGGAAAGTACATTTAGCTTTGACGTTAATTTATCACACCGCACTTCAGACAAGTACAGTCTCTTGCTCCATCAAGACTTAGCAGAGAAATAAATACTATCCATGCCACGTGGATGCTCTGAGTTGATGCTGGGCTGGATCACCCCATAGGGCTCTGAAGTGATGCTCAGGGACCCAACATTTTCCTTAACCCCAGTTTACCTTTTAGTCAGGTTGATTTCTTCTGGGCTTTGAGAGAAGCTAAATCATAACTGTCCAATAACAACCGAGAGGACTTTTCATCTAAATGTTTCCTTTCTTCTAGGTTGGTGACATAGTAGAAGTGAAAGCAGATGAGACTTTCCCCTGTGACTTGGTATTTTTGGCCTCCAGCAGTATTGATGGGACCTGTTATGTCACTACAGCAAGTCTCGATGGAGAGTCCAATTTCAAGGTGACCGGAATGGATGGGGCAGTATGTAGGAGATGGTACTTTGGTACCTGGAGGTGCCACTGCTTGCATGGCAGGGAGGTGCACTTTAGGGTGCTCCCAGGGAGTCCATCCCTGTGGCTGCATTTAACAGCTCTTCCCTCTTGACTGCTTCCAGTGCGTCAGTACTGAAGCCCTGGGGGATTGTTTGTGCTCTGTTTTGTCTCCAAGAGCCATTTCTGCTGGTGCTGCCCTGAATTGTATTGATATCTATCAATACAGCTTTACTGCCCATCACAGGAAGCGTGTTAGTGCTTCCCTGCTCCAGCCACGCATCGCAAGGTCTGGTGCGTCAGTAAAGCAGTGCCTGCAGCTCTTCAGCTGCCTTTCCAGTACCTGCCAATGTGCTTGTTACTTAACTGAGCATTTCCAGTGAAACTGGGGACTTTTTGAGGCAGTGTCTAGATTAATTTGGGGAATTTTTCACAAGCATGAGAAAAGCATCGCTTCTGGGATTTTCTCACCCTTTCCCTGAAGCAAGCAGTGAAATTTGATACTAGTCTTGTGCAGGATGAATCTCTTCAGTTTCTTTCATTTCTTCCTTTCCGTCCTTTTTTCCTTATTTCTCTCTAATCTAGGGAAAGAGGCAACAACACAAAAACTTACATACGTCGGAAGACATGAACATTTGGTTGCACTTGTGTTTGATAATTATTTATACAAGTACTAGCAGCTGCAGTAGTAAGACTGGAAGATACTTTAAAATGGCATGATTCATTCCGGCACACTCTGAAGTTAGTGGGAATACCACTGTGGATCTGATATGTGTTATCTAGGATTTGTGGGTCATCTCTACAGCAAGCTATTAATCAGTACTGGATAACTTGTGCAGGAGCTGATGTGGTCCTGGTGCACTGTACTGGTTCCACTGGTGAGGAGGAGTTGGAGCTTTGAAGTGGCTTCGGGCTAAAAATAGATAACCCTGTTAAAAAGGCTACTGCTTATTTGTGTCAAGTATATTATATGCATGAGTTCACATTACTTTTGCAGAGTCTTGGCTCTCAGTAACTTGTGAGTCTGTAAGTGTGATGATGAGTTTCTATATCAAGCGCTGTGGTGTGTTTTTCTTGGTTTGCGGATTCGTGTAGGTGACTGGGAGCTGTCTTCTGTTTCATGACAAGATGAAGATGATTTTGAAGGGGAAGAGGAATAGAAAAGCCAGCTCTCTTTGGGGAAATAGGTCTAACATTAGGAACCAGGGTTTGCTGCAAAAGGAGGGTGAGGGAAGCACACTTGGGTAATGACCAAACCTTATCTGCACAGATAT
>JAWWMO010000155.1:957174-974300 GCA_035047845.1 Dendrocincla fuliginosa | reverse complement strand
AGGAACCAGGGTTTGCTGCAAAAGGAGGGTGAGGGAAGCACACTTGGGTAATGACCAAACCTTATCTGCACAGATATCTGCTGCCTTCCTGGTGAGGATTTTCCTGGTATTTGGGGCATGTCAGGTCGAGATATGGGAAAGGTGCCTGATTAAATGAAACTGGGGCAGAGCTGTAAAAGAGATTTTGTCAGGGCTCTGTCTTTGAAGCATAAGTCTTTGGTCATATGCTGGCTAAAAGAACATGTGTTTTCTAAATACACTGAAGGATGTAAAGATTGTGGAATTGATTAGGAGACAGCTTTGAAGTATCATCCAGTAATTGCACCGTGTCTGTGGTGATGGGAGCAGTGGATGCAAAACCCCACAGAAGGGCTGGGTTTGGTACTGGGCACTGCAGGAGGAGTTTTGAGTTGTGTTTCACAAAAGCTGTGATTTGTGCTGGAGGGGTGTGTGTCTGCTTTCGATACGAACAGTCAGGAGGGTTACCAGAATGGCACAAAGGTGGGTATTTATAATGCCATGACTACAGCATGTGTAATGTAATGGTGCCTCCCGGGATGCACAAGGAGGGGGACGCAAACGTAAGGAGTGGAGGAAGCTTTTTAATGAATTTGTTTATGAAGATGGATTGAGGCAGCCTGCCGTGCAGCCCGCCGTGACTTGGAGCTCTGAGTAGTTCCTATAAATAGAGCCTGAAAGGCAGCGAGCAGATCCTTTGTGGGCTTTCCAGTTAATTATGAGAGATGAACCTTTGCAGCAGCAGCTGCTAAAAATAACTTGGAGTCTGCCAGAGCTCTGCCTGATCCCTGGGTGCTGGAGCTGGTGTCTAGTTACTGTCAGGAGCCAGGGCAGGTGGTCCCTGGGAGCTCCTTCTTCATGGGGTCACCTGTATCCTCCCACCCATGCCAACCAGGACAAGTCCCTAGGGAAAAACTAAAGATGTTCTGCTTTTGGTAGATGTCTTATTGAGAGATATATCCAGCAGCTCTTTCCCAGTGTGGTTTCTCTTAAGCTTTAGTGACTTTATTCTTTCACTGGGAGATGCTCCAGCTGCTTTGTGGGAGCATGGTGAGGGCTTGGGTGAGCTGCTGGTGCTGACAGGCCTGTGCATGGTGGCATTTTAAGTAATGGGGTGTAAAACTTGGGGATGGGATTGTTTCTGGGGGCTTGTGGTGACACTGCCTGTTCTCCTCTGCCCAGACTCACTATGCAGTGCGAGATACCACCGTGCTCTGTACGGATGAAGCCATCGACACCCTCACTGCCACGATCGAGTGCGAACAGCCACAGCCAGACCTCTACAAGTGAGTCTGCCCATCCTACATCCCCCTCTGCCCATCCTGCCCTGCAGCTGCCTGATATCGTCCCCTGCAGACACCTCAGCACCCTCACTTGGGGGATCTACTAAGTGACAGCTCTGCAAAGCAAAGCTGCGTATTCTTTTGATTGGAGACCAAAAGGGTTCTCAAGGCAGTGATAAGCTTTTGGGCTTCTTCCCTATGAGGGTGGTAAAGTCACCACCACACTTCCTCAAGACTCAGTGTATTTGCAGGAAATCCTCTGTGTCACGGTGTAATGAGCTCTTTTTTGTCAGCTCAGTTGTAGTAATGGTCCGTGTGACTGTCTTAGGCCACTCTACCTCCCATATGAAATGCACTGAGACAAGTGACTTCCAGGAGCAAGGAGGTTTTGTGTTAAATCTTTTGAAGGAGGTTTGCTGGGGTGTGTTGCAGTCTGTAATGGGGATGTGGTGGGGCTTGTAGGCACAGGGACACCCCTGACCTTGGGGTTGTGTGTCTTCTCCCTGTCCTGAGTGCAGCCACCCCTCTGAAACATTTAACTCTCAAATGCACTTGTTTCCATGTTTGCTTCCATCTCCTGTCAGTGACTTTTCTTTAGTATGTTTGTAGTATCACATTTGTAATAGAAGTTCCTCATATTTTTCCTACAGATTTGTTGGAAGAATTATCATCTACAGAAGTAACCAAGAGCCTGTAGCCAGGTTGGTCTTGCAGCCATCTGCTGGCCCTCTTCATGGGGGTTGGGCATCTACATAAAATTTCAAGGATCTGAACTTGTGCTGCTGTCATTTGGGAATTTGTTTTTTTCTTTAACCATTTTAAAGATTTCAGTATAAAAGCAGGCCTCCCTTCTGCCATCCTGTTAGTTGTTTGAGCCCCTCCTGGGAAAGCAGTGCAGGACCACTTTTTAATGTCCTGCCCTGCTGATGGGGAATATATTTACCAGGTAATTACAAAATATTTTCATTCAAAGGAAAGCAAAAACTTAAACATGAATGAGAGCATTTCATGGGGAAAAAAATGAGAAAAATAGTGTTCATAATCCATCAAGAACAGTCTACTGTCACTGGAGCATGCTGGATGTCTTTTGTGCTCTGATGGGTCTACTCACATCCTGGAAGCAAAAGAGGGTCATGAGTGGGGGTCAACAGAGTGTCATTGGGGGTTTCAGAGAGAAATAAAAACAGGGCCATCAGCTTTGGTGGTTCCATTGATTGACTTTGATGCTTTTAAAATAGGATTTTAATCTAAGTACTGGAATGTACTAGATGTGAACATTTTGCACTTATCCTCAAAAGACTTACTGGTAATCCCACAGTAAATGTGGGACTGAGCACAGGGACTTTATAAGTTGAAGTGGAAATGTAAGTATATAAAGAGAAAAATAAACTTGAGCAAGGCCCAATTTAACACACAAATCATGTAATCAAATCTAAAGAGCATCTGTTCAGCTTTATAATGTATCTATGAGTCTAAACTATAAAATAGTTTGAATGTAGTTTGTGTAATGTGATGTTCTAATTTCTTATATGTTTAGGTCTTTGGGTCCTGAAAACCTGTTGCTGAAAGGTGCTACCCTCAAAAATACCAAGAAGATTTATGGTGATCATTTTTTATTATTTGTTCATTTAAATAATTCTGATAAATGATGACAAATGTAGATGTTCATTAATAAATTTGAAGGGGGAAAATACTTCTCTACAGCCTGTCTACCTGAGCTTTACAGCTATGTTTTGCATGCAAGCTGATTGTAAAGTGGACAGGGTGAAATTATGTGGCAATGGTTTTGTCTACAGTGCTGCCAAGCTATACAGGTTGTATTGATACACCAGAGCAAGTTTTTCTTTTTGCCTGAGACACAACGAGCAAGGAGTTGTTCCCAAATCCTTTGCTGGAAACGTGTTCTAAGAGCAGAGTCATGGATACTAGTGATTGAGGGTGACAGCTGTTATGGAAGACTGATGTCTTTTCTGACTGTATGCGATCCATAGGCTCCTGCTCAGTGCTCTGGGATACATGCAGTTGCATTACTTGGCAGCCTTGGAGGTTTCTGTAGTTGAACAATCCTTGGGTAATGCCGCTTTCTTCATCTGGGATTTGAATTTGATGTAAATACCAATGCCCCTTATGGCCAAGTGCCAGCTGGGTCCCTCTATGGCTGCAAGTCCCTTATGAGCCCTGCTTTAATACCCTGCAGGAGTTGCAGTCTATACTGGAATGGAAACAAAAATGGCTCTGAACTACCAAGGGAAATCTCAGAAACGGTCTGCAGTAGAAAAGTGAGTATTTATATTCAGAAAACAATCAGTAGAAGTTGTTTGGTTTGTTTTTGCTTTTAATGGATGGCTTGTACAGAAATAATCCCCTAAGCTGCTGCCCTTTGTTTCAGGTGCTCTCTGATTGCATAGAAAAATCTGTGTATTTGATAAGCATATCTTGCAAGAAGTAGCATCATTTAGTAGCTTTTTTTATTTTAAAACAAAATTAAGAAATGTTAAAATATATGAACCTGACCCTGAATATCAGTAGTGTCAAAAGCACTTGTTTTGTATTTCCCTTCTTAAAAGGAAGTCTTGTTCCTGCTTATTTATTTGATTTTTCTCTATAAAAATAGCTACAAAAATTTTAAAAAGAAACCTGTTTTTCAGATCTATCAACGCTTTCTTGATAGTGTATTTGTGCATCCTACTGAGCAAGGCCACTGTGTGCACGACTCTGAAATATGTCTGGCAGAGTAATCCATTTAATGACGAGCCTTGGTACAATGAAAAGACTAAAAAAGAGAGAGAGACATTCAAGGTAAGTGGATTTGTATTTCAGCACCTCCTCCAGCTTTACTTATTTTCATGGTTTTATTTAATCTGATAGTGCCTGCTGCCAGCCCTGCGAGTCCTGTGTGTCCACAGAAAGTGCTGTCATTTCCCTCTGTCTCTCCTGCTGTTTGCGTTTCTTTCCTGCCTCTCTTGTGCTTGTTCACAGTGATATTTTCGTGGAGCAGGGCAAGGCATAAATAAATACTATATCATATAGAAATGCAGCTGATTTAACCTGGATCCTTATCTGAACTCGAGGTATCTTTCAGCTTTGAATAGGTAAACTTAAATTGAGGCCACATCAACCTGTTTCTTAAACTTGCCGAGACGTGGGCAGTGAAGCCTGAAAGAGTGAGTGCAAGTGTATAGAGATCTGTTCTTTGATGGGTTATTGAGCAGGACTTACAGGGATGTCACTGAATCAGTTGTACCTTGCCATAACTTGACTGGTCTCAAGACACTTCTTGTTTCTAGTTAGTTGTGATTAGGATAGGCCTGTAGCAGTGCGTTCGTAAGAGGAATATGTTTGGATAAAACATTGTTTTGGTCACTACGAAGCAGTGAGATGAACTCTTGTATTATACCCTGGTAGATCTGCAGAAGACAGTGAGATTTTTGTGTCAAAGGAAAATGGGATTTAGCCCTTTATCTCAGCTGTATTCAATTTCAAGGCTTTTTTCCATTTAAACTTAGAAGAAAAGTGTCTAAAATCCCCAAGCTGTTGCTGTCAACTGCCCTTGAGTTACTTCTGACAGGCACAGACTACATCATCTTCTATTTCCCTTGCAGGTCTTGCGGATGTTCACGGACTTCCTGTCATTTATGGTCCTCTTCAATTTTATTATCCCAGTCTCCATGTACGTTACAGTAGAAATGCAGAAGTTCTTGGGCTCCTTCTTCATTTCTTGGGATAAGGAGATGTATGACGAAGAAATAAAAGAGGGAGCGTTGGTGAACACCTCGGACCTGAATGAAGAGCTTGGGCAGGTCAGGACACATGCTCTATTTGTGTGTGCTTGGATGAAAGTGTGGATAAAAATGTACCCCCCCTGCTAGGAACCCTTGTTGAGGCAGTCACTCACGGTCCCCTCAGGGCAGAGCTTCACCCGCTTTGGTGGCACTTTTCATTTAATGTGATTCCACTCGCTCTGCGAAACAGATAAGGTTATAAATAGTGCATGAAAGAGCAGGAATTGGGTCACGCCAATTGTTTCCATATTGGGGAATATCAGGCGCAGGACTCTGCATGTCAGGGGTGGTTTGCTTTCACTGCTTCAATTAAAAATTAAAAATCCTCTGTCTCTTTGAGGATTAACAAAAACGCCTGCCCAGTCATCTCCCTGGGTGTGCAGAGCACGTGCAGCTGCTCTGCTGCTGGCTTTGCTGGACCACCTAGTAGACAGCCCAGGCTTCCCTTTCTTATCTGCACCAGGAGAGACTGAGGGGAGGGGATGTGTTGTGCCTCCTGTTTTTGATTTTGCATTCAAGACAATAAAAATATATTTTTGAAGTAGCAATTGACTAATTGGAATATAGCACTGAGATGAAAATCCCCCAAAGGAGGCAGCAGACCTGCAGCAGCAGTTTTATAAGCACAAGATGCTATAGCAAAGTACCCAAGAAAGAGTATGAGGGGAAAGTGAAGAGCCTGGAAATAGATTTTAAGTCTTCAAAACCTGCCTTCTACCACCCATGAAACAGGCTGAAAAACAAAGGAACTCTCTAAGGAGCAAAGTGAAAGAATTACACAGTGATGTGGTGGGGCACCTGCATCTGCTATGAAGGGTCAGGTTAGGATAGCAGCAAAGTACTACTCTTCAGCATTGGCACAGATACAGTGAAATGCCCCATCCTCTGTTTCTGGTGGGGCTCTTTCCCTGACAGATGGGGCTGGAGGTGCAGTGGGGCAGCCTGTCTGCTTTGCTTCCAGGTGGAGTACGTATTCACGGACAAAACCGGCACCCTGACAGAGAACAGCATGGAGTTCATCGAGTGCTGCATAGATGGGCACAAGTACAAAGACTGCATTTCGGAGGTGGATGGCTTCTCTCAGACTGATGGACCCCTAAAATACTATGGCAAAGCAGAAAAGGTAAGAAATGTGGCCGGTAGGGTTTAGTGATCAGCTCCTGGCTGGGTAAATACAGCAGAAGCTGGGAGGGAGTGTTGGGGTGTGGGGTTTTTTTTGGTTTTTAAATGTGTGTATGCAAAAATCACAACTGAGTGCAGCAAGGTGGGCTTGGCACATGGCATTAAGCTGGTAACAAGCCCTCCCTCTCTCCTATCCAGAGCCGTGAGGAGCTGTTCCTGAGAGCCCTTTGCCTGTGCCACACGGTTCAGATCAAGGAAGCAGACCAGGTGGACGGGCTGATAGGCCATTCAGAACGCAAATACACCTATATCTCCTCTTCCCCAGACGAAATTGCTTTGGTGAAAGGCGCGGAAAAGTAAGAATATAAAGATGTTGGGGTTTTAATTCCCCCTCTCTTTGTTGGGAGGGAGGGAAGTGAGGGTTATCTGAAGGTGATAGACACTTTTCTGCAGTCAGGGCTGCAGCTTTCTCTGGGAAGCCTGTTGTGATACCAGTGCTGGGCCTGACCCACAGCTCTGTGAAGCCATGTGAGCCTGTGGGTTTAAATGAGCTCTCTGTAAAAGGGGTGCTCTGTAAAGGATCTTCCCTGAGCAGCTTCTTGGAGAGGCCATGGTTTGCATTCACTGAGAGCAGCCCTGAGGTGCTGCAGTTCCCAGCTGGAGCCCTCATGGCCCCAAGAAACAGAGACCAGTTACCATGTGCATATTGCAGTGAACTGTTTCCTTGGCATGCGGTGGCAAAATCATGGGATGGGTTACTTTTGTCACCCCCACATTTGAATCCTGCCAGAGATGCTCAAGGCCAGGCTGGATGATGCTTTAGGCAACCTGGTCTAGTGAAAGGTGTCCTTGTCCATGGCAGGGAATTGTGACTTAGCTGATCTGTCACACTCTCCAACTGAAACCATGTAGTGAATCTATGGTATTGCCAGTCCCTAGATTTTAGATGAGGCTGTTGCAGCTGTATATACTTGTTCATGGCGTGCAAATCTGCCAGAGACCTAGTGGACCATGTCCAGAGGCTCTTGATGTCTCTGCACTCTAGTGCCCAAGCTCTTCAGGTGATGGGAGTGGTGCCAGAACATCATAGCAGGCTGTGCATGCAGTAAGCAAACATCCAGCCATGCTCTTTAGCTCAGGTTCACTAACTTCTTTGCTCTCCTTTACAGTACAGAAGGTGAAATGAGAACATGTTAATGTATAATACCTGCCAATGGGTGTTTTCAATGCTGTTCTGTCCTTTTGTTTATTGACAGGTATGGTTTCACTTTTCTAGGACTTGAAAACAATTTCATGAAAATACGAAACCAAAAGAATGAAACTGAGATGTAAGTGCTGCTGGGGCTGCTCTTCTGTGCTGCTCCCACCTGGCTTCATTGAGTCTGGTCAACCTGGCCAGGTCAAAGCTGTTCCTTGAGGGCTGTCAGACTGTGCTGACCTGCCCGAACACTCCTGTCCTCTTTACAAAGCATGGCACAGCAAGATGCAGGCTGAGAGGCTCACTTGCAAAAATCCATGGGTGGTTTGCTGACGTCTAAATTCACGTTGCTTAAGTGCCTACAGACTTTTGCATGTGTCCTTCATCTGTGCCCAGCCATGCACTTGACTCCTGGGATTCGTGGGGTGGCTGCTGACCTTATGGACAGTGGCTGGGTCTCACAGCAGGATACTGTAAGCTTAAACTTAGGATATGTCTCCATTCACTGTAACCCTTTTTTCTCTTCCCAAGCTGAAAATAGATTTTACCCTTTGCTCACAACTTGACAGATATCTGAGAGTCACTGACCTAATCCCAGCACTCCCCAAGAACTTGCCTTCACAAACAAGTTTCACTTCTTGCTTCCCTTATGGTGAAAATTCTTACTTAACTGGCAGAGTCAGTGTTGCTGCTTGTGCCATGTGGTTCCTCACTCCCTGCTGAGCCCCCTGCCCAGCCTGGGAACTTGGTGCACTGGTGGCACTCACAACCTCAGCCCCACTCTTAGTGCCACTGGAGTCTGTGTGTTTTTTCTTCATTTTCTTGTGCAGTAGCTGTAAAAAGTACGTTCCCCAGTGGGTGATGCCTTTTGTAGGGTGTATTGATTTCTGCAGCTCATTGTTCGTGATTTTCTGTCTCAGATAGTTATTTTTCTATTTTTCTTTTACTGAGTTAAAGCTTTTTTTTAAGGTACCAACTTCTCCATGTGTTGAACTTTGACCCTGTTCGTCGCCGTATGAGTGTCATTGTGAGAACCACCACAGGTACAGTCCAAGTGCATTTGTGCAGTCTTGTAGAAATGTGCACATGTGCAAGATATAATGCACATCCTTCTCATTCCTGTAACCTGGAGAGACTGAGCTGTTGGTTTTCTAAGCTGGTCTAACTAAATTCTGTACTGGGTCTGGTTGGGATACAGTTAATTTTCCTCTGTAGCAGCCATTTGGGACCAACAGCATATCAGGGAAGGGAACAGGGATAGGAACAGTGGCCCATGGAGAGCTCCCTGCCTGCCTTGTTCCAGGTTGGAACAAGTACAGAGAGAGTTGATGTAGAATGTCTCCTGAGTGGTATGGGGTTTCATGGGGATAACAGAAATTCAGAGGTCATCATCCTTCTCAAGTGTCAGTCCTGCAAGGTATGGGATGCTGGGTTTACCCTCCCTGGTAAAGTTGCCAAGGCTTCTAAACAGGAAAAAACAAACTGCTTTGTCCAGCCTATGGCAAGAAGCCTGCTCAGAGGCAGGTAGGGACACCCGATTTCCCAACTTGGAGTCAAACAAGATATTCCACATGCTGGTGAAAGGTCACTTTTGGTAATCAGCTGGGCTTCTAGCAGTTCTTTAGTCTTGTCAGATTTCCTCCCTCTGCACCACTTGCTCACTCCTGACGTTAAGTCTTTCTACAGCTTGTGATTGCTATAAACTATTTATAATTTGCTTTTAGGAAAGTTGCTTCTCTTCTGTAAAGGAGCAGACTCCTCTATTTTTCCAAGGGTGCAGCAAGAAGAAATCCAACAAACGAAAGTCCATGTGGACCGCAATGCTATGGTGAGCACACGGATGGAATTTGGCTGGCTTCTGGGATCAGGAAAGCTTTATTCCAAAAATAGGGATATGACCTTGCTTTGGAGGGAAGTGTTGAAAATCTGAGTGTCACTTCACATTGTTTTGATGCCAGGCTTCTTTCCTTCTCTGTTTCGATGGCTTCCACCTTTATTTGATATACTTATATGGTCTCCCTTACAGTTGTGTCCAAGCATCTCCCAGGCGAGTTAAAAATAGAAGTAACAACAGCAGTGCGAGAAGTGCCTGGTTCCAGTTCTGGTGGCACCCACTCCCTGCTCTCTGCTGGATGCACACTCTGGTCCTTCTCTTAGTTTCTGTTGCCATATTCTCTGCACATAATAAGCAGAACCATGATTAGTCCGAGGGGATGAAGTTATTGTTATAAACACAGAAAAAAATTGCTCTTTTGACTCAGGCCAACAAAAACCCTCAAGGGTCAGTACTGCCAGAAGAACTGATGGTGGACAAAAGCACTAACCCTGAGGTGAGGAGCTGTGGAAAATCTAGTTTTAGGGCACTTGTCCACTTTATTTTCTTTCTCTTCCCCTGCCAGGATGGCTACCGAACGCTCTGTGTGGCCTTCAAAGAACTAACTCAAAAGGAGTATGACAGAATTGACAGACAGCTCAATGAAGCCAAGATGGCTCTGCAGGACAGGGAGGAGAAGATGGCCAAGGTTTTTGACGACACAGAAGCAGACATGCACCTGATTGGGGCTACTGCTGTAGAAGACAGGTAAGGAGATGACCCCTCCACCAGCACTGTGGTACCTGTGGTTTCTCTGTGATGTTGTATCACGTTGCCGACTTGTTGTGGTGGACCTGAGCAGCCAGACAGATGCTGGCAGTGTCCAGGGCAATTAATTACACCATGGCACAACCTATTTCACAATGCCCTAGTTGCTGAAATTGGCTGGTGTAGTAGCAGCTGGGATTTATTAATGAAACTACAAAAATACTTGCACTTCTAGAGTGAATTAAGCACACAGCATTAATTTGCACTTCAAAACAAATTCAGTTCCACTTGCAGTTATAGTAACTGCAAGTGTAAATTAAACTCTTACTGTGAGACCTAATAGTCAATAGTATAAAGCAGTGATTTCTCTTTTTGCCTGCAGATAAAAACTTGGGGACTGCTGATTTCTAATCCTTACTCCTGTGGCAGTGATCTCCCCAGCATGGGCAAAATCAATTAACTTCTCTCGAGCTGGTATTTCCTACCTGCAGAATCAGCGTTAGGTGGATTAGGTGTGGGCCAACCTGAGGAGTGATGTTTTCCTTCTGCTTGCAGGCTGCAGGAGCAGCTGGCAGAGACCATCGAAGCTCTGCATGCAGCTGGCATGAAGGTTTGGGTGCTGACAGGAGACAAGATGGAAACTGCCAAATCCACCTGCTACGCCTGCAGGCTCTTCCAGACCAGCACGGAGCTGCTGGAGCTGACGGCCAAAACAGTGGGTGAGAGTGAAAGGAAGGAGGATCGGCTCCATGAGCTGCTGATGGAGTACCATAAAAAGCTGATTCAGGATGTTCCCAAAAACCGGGGAGGCCTGAAGAGGTAAGTGAGCAAGAGGATCCAGCCATGTGAATTTCAGGTGCAAATTTGATAGAGAAATAGGACCTTCTGGCCCTGGCTGCTTGCAGACACTGCAACTGGCTCCTTCACTTTGCTCATCATCTCTAATATTAGTTGGTTTCAAATTTACATGCACAGCTCCTTTAGTGAAGGGTGTATATTAAATCCCAGCTTTTTAAGATTGCTAAGCTCTCAAAAATGAATGGAAAGAAGATTAATACAAAAGCAATTTCTTTTTCACTGAGATGATACAAGCAGCTAGATTGTCTGCCTAGTCTGATTTTGTTTCAAACATGTTCCTTATTTTGCCCCAGAAGCTGGACGTTGAGTCAAGAGTATGGACTGATTATAGATGGCTCGACACTGTCACTGATACTCAACCCTTCTCAGGACTCTGGTTCTAGTAATTACAAAAACATATTTCTACAAATCTGCTTGAAGTGTACTGCAGTCCTCTGCTGCCGGATGGCTCCTTTGCAGAAAGCACAGGTATTTACTTCTAACTGACTGAAGCTCATCATTAGGTGATGTGATGCACTTTGAATTCATCAGCTGGGACTTGACCTGATCATCTTAATCAACCAGCACTTCTCCAGGCTATGTGTAAGCCTTGTCTGAGCTTCAGAGCGGGATGAAAACACACCATTCTTTCAAATCTGAATGCAGAACCTTTGTTTAATATGCTCACAGGAAGCCACAAACCCAGGCCAATTAGAAATAAACAAAACACCCCTGTTTGTTCTTTTTTTCCTTTCCAAATTTAAGTGGTGTCCATGACTTCCCAGCAGATGATGTCCTAGTCTGATATGTGGTGTGTTTCTGCACCCTGAGATGTGTGAGAGCCCACCCTTGGGACAGCAGGGTCTGGCAGAGGGGAAGGGCAGGATGCTGCTGCTGGGGTTTGTTTTTAAATACTGTCCTTCAGCCCTGTGCAGCTGGATCTGGGCTTTTGCTCTGGTTGTGACTGCAAAGGAAGTAACAAAAAGTTACTTCCCCTTTTATTATTTTTATTAACCTGGACTTTTTACATGGTATGTTGCTGCTGTAGATGCCTGATTGCTTATCCTGGGGGGCTCTTGCAAGTGGGAAGGTCTCTGGAGGCTTTTTAATTGAATTTTGGTTTCTGCTGCTATCCTTTTTTTAAATATTGTAGATTGTGCGAATGGTGAAGAACACAAAAGGAAGCCCAATAACTCTTTCCATAGGGGATGGTGCAAACGATGTTAGTATGATTTTGGAAGCACATGTTGGAATAGGTAAGACTTCCTGGTAACACATCTCATGCCCAAGACCTGTCTGCTCTTGCAGGGGTGTTCACTGTTGAGGCACAGTCAGTGTTTCTGATTGCATGTGGTTAAACTTATCCCACTGAAAAATGTAGAAACTCTTCAACTGCTTCCTTTGGAGTCAGGATTTGACTCCAGATTGATGCTCAAGATCATAAAATCACAGAATAGTTTGGTTTGGAAGGGACCTTAAAAGTCATCTAGTTCAACCTCTGCAGTGAGCAGGGACATCTTCAAGTTGCTCAGTCCTGTGCAACCTGAACTTGAATGTTCCCAGGAATGGGGCATCCTCCACCTCTCTGGGCAAGTTCTGCCGGTGCTTTGCCACTATCACAGTAAAATGAGAGAGAGATGAGATCATCATATGCTGCTCACCTGTGATGGTACCATCCTCTCTATCAGTGATACACTGCAGATTATGTTCAAAAACTCTATGGCTGATTTTTTTGGTGGTGAGGGTTTTTTGGGGCTCAGAAAACAGACAAGCAGCAAACTCATGGGTGATTAGTGGCAGTTGTTGCAAAGGCAGTACAATGAAGTATCAGACTTTAGGGTTAACTGGTCACAGTAACACAATAACTTAGTACTGGGGACTTGCATGTGTTTCCTGGGGACTGATGCCCAGTTATGTTGTCTGTGTTGTCCATATGACTGACATGGGAATGGAAACTATCCTTCTGTCTGCAGGTTGGTGTCAGACATATTTTTTTGTAATAACACTTCACAAGGGTCAATGGAAGAGAAAGGGCAGGCTCTTTATTTGGGGCTGTTGGAAATGCTGTGGTGCCCTCTAATGAATAGGGTCCAGTGCAATTTGTTTGGTTGTGGCTTTCAAAACTGTCCTGAGCTCATCTTTGCTGGGATGTCTCAGGAGAATGAGCATCTGCAGTGAAATCACTGCTGTGTGAGATGTGGGCAAGCCTGCAGGGAAACCATCTCCTTATCTTTTATCAAGTTTGCTTAGATACTCTTCACCACACTCTTACATAGAAAATCAGACAGGAGACTAAATATAGCTTAAAAACTCCAGAGGCAGGTCTGAGTGTTGTGGAGCCAAAACCACACCATGGCAGTATGATAGTGTTTTCATCTCCTGGGGCACTTGAGGGAGGGAAGCATGGCCTTTGTCATGCCTTGAGACAGTGAGTGATGTGAGCAAACCTAGTGGGTAGTGTCCAGATTCCAGCCCCTTAGGGATTAACACCTTGCCATGCTTCTGTCTCCAGGTATAAAAGGCAAAGAAGGACGACAGGCTTCCAGAAACAGCGACTATGCTGTGCCAAAGTTTAAACATTTAAGAAAACTGCTACTAGCACATGGGCATTTATATTATGTGAGAATAGCACACCTTGTACAGTATTTCTTCTATAAGGTAAGGGTGGGTGTGCAGCTTATTTCTTTGTTTATACTACTGCATTTCTTTAGCAATAAAATAAAGTAGTAAACAGGAAAAAAGATGTATAGCATATTCTGTAGCTGTGTTTTTATTCTGTAGCTGTGTTTTCCTTCCCTAGAACAGGCTGTCTGCCATACGCCTGCCCATTGAAAACAGTGCTTACAGGGAAACGTGAGCATGACGTTCTTCCAGTGTCTTCTGCAGATACTAACTGCACACTGGATTAGTTTTGTGCTTGGTAGGACAAGGGCTCTGCCTTGTCTGATGCTGTAATATCAGACACTAATGTCTGATAGCAGGGAAAACTATATGGATTTAGATTGAGAAGTCAAGCATTTCCCTGCTGATCATTTGTCTTTTGTTTCCCTAGAACCTTTGCTTCATTTTACCACAGTTTTTATACCAGTTCTTCTGCGGATTCTCACAGCAGGTAATTTCCAGAAGTTTGTCTATAAAGGTAGGATAAAAAGCAAATGGCATAATGAGGCTTCCTAGGAGAAACGTAGCTTTTGTCATCCTGTCCATTCATCACCATGCTTTACAGAACAGTATGAGCTGACCTTGTTGCTCAGCACCATATCTGGACCATAATATTGTGAGACCCATAACTGAAAGGAAGAAACCTGCTACCTTTCCTTTCCCATCTACTAGCCATAGCTACAGGTGAACACCTTCGCGAAGTAACAAGAGAGGGGTTCAGATGGTTTGTGAACACCTGATTATGCAACTTCTGCTTCTCTTAAGAGAACGGGTTTTGAAAGGCTTCCTGATCTCGTCTCCTCTGCTGTGCTTCCCTGCATTAAAAGTATCACTCAAAAGGAAGAACAGTTCCTTCTTTTATGGCAGCTTTAAAAAAGGCACACAGTGAGTGTCATCAGAGCCTTGCTTAGGTGTCATGAGAGCCTTGCTTAGTCCAAGTGAGTGTCAGAGGGACACATTAATGTGGTGAGTGGGTTCATGTGCTTGGAGACAAAAACTTTGGCTTTTGTGTTAACTTAAGGGCTTTTGTGCCTCTTTGGGCTCAAAAGTAATGCTGAGGAGGATAAGTGGTAGGAGATAATTCTCTGCATGTCTTGGCAGAACCACTTGCCTTTTACTTGTTTTTAAAAAAGGAGCTATAGTTCCTCTAAAACAGTCTAGCTTTTAGAGAGCCACAGAAGGCATCAAGTATATTAATAGAAATGGCAGCACAAGAGCAACAACAGAAAAGCTGTGATCAGGGCTGTTTAGTCATGTTTTTCTGGAGAATGAGCTGGAGATGAGACCAGCCAGTTACAAAACTTCCTGTCCTTGAGAACAGGTTCCTGGCCATGCAGCCTGTGGGTGCTTTGTTCCCCCTTGCATTGCACAGAGCGTGACCCCTGTCAAATGAAGCTGTCCTATGTGGCTGTGACAACGGGATTAATCTGTAGGGTATGTAGGAGGCAAGGGCTGGAAACATTTCTTTGTGGAGAGACCTTTAAAGTGGAATTTGTCTCATTTTACCCTTTTTTCCTCTTTTAAGCCACTGTATGATGCTGCTTATCTGACCATGTACAACATCTGCTTCACATCGCTACCTATCCTGGCTTACAGCCTCCTGGAGCAGCATATCAGCATCGACACGCTGACCTCGGATCCTCAGCTGTACATGTAGGTAGCACAGGTCTGGGTAAGCCTCCACACAGCCTGGTTGCCCATGGTTTGTGTTGATACAGGAGTGTAAGTAGGTGCCCCTGTCCCAAGTTAGTGATGGGAGTCACTATGAACTGCAGAAAAGGCCATTTCTGTCCCTGCTGGCTCTGCTGCTTCCGCATTTTAGCTGAGCGGTCTTAATTACCACCTACTTCTACTCATTTATGCCCTCTTGACGGTATCTGATCTAGCAAATTGCACTGTTGTGTCTCTATAAAAGAATGAACTGTAGATGGAATTCTTCATCTGTAAGAGAAATAGAGCTGTGAGTGACCATTCATTCACATTACCTTCAAGCCAGGCAGCACAAGCCAAGCACATGATAGAGCGTGTAGTGGATGGAGGGGAGATCCAGCTTTCAGGAGGAAAAAAGATCCATTAATTTTCAGAAAGATGAATGTTTCTGAAGCCCAGCACAGGCAGGTAGTTCCTCAGCTTGTCTAAATGAATATGGTCCCCCAGGCTTCCCCTCCGCAGGCCAAGTCCCCATATCAGAACCATATTACCAGAGCGCTCTGCTCATCGATCCACACACTCAGTTTTCTGCCACATTGCCCAGGGAAAGAACAGTTTAGACTGTCTGTGCTTTGGTGGTTGTTTTCTCTCCTTCTGTGGTTGCAATGGGGAGTGGCTCCAGCCTCCCATGATGTGCCGCATCTTCCTTGGTGCAGCCTTTCAGCAAGGACTAAGGGATGATTTGGGTTTTCTTGGGGAAACCCTTATTCATATATCACTGTTGCTAATTCCCTTCCCTGGCAGTAAGCTCAGCCTTGTGGAGAGAGACCAGGTCAGGGTTGCTTTGGCCAGTGCCCTATGCAAGCTGTCACTGTCATATGATGCTCCTCAGACGTGGAGGGGCTGTGTGTGGCACAGCCCTGCTCAAGCCAACAGTGATGCCTGTGCAGAGACAGCAAAGGGAATTAGCAGGTGCCTAAAATACTGCGTGAAAGTTGCATCACATATAGAAAAATCAGCAAATGTAATGAGCTGTAAGGCTGGGAAGGGGCTTGGGTGTTTTTTAAAGTAAGGACTCAGAGCAGTGATTAATTAGACCTGTGTGGTCCTCCACTCATATGGCAAAATGCCACCACATGTATTTTTAAATAAATTGGTAATTGAATATTGTGCAACAGAGAGCAATAACAGCAGGCCCCTGTGCCTTCACCTGGTGGGCTCTCTGATCTCTGGGGTCTGCCTGTTGAGGGAAAACAGCTTTAGTTTGAATATTCATGAACTGTGCATGTGCTGCTGAATGCAGAACGCCCTCTGTGCCGCTGCTGTATGAAATGCTGAGCTGCTGCAGTGCAGATCTCGAGTCTGAGGCGCTGTAAAAAGCCTGTTTACGATGAGCGCTGCAGGACATAAATGGAAATGCAAAACAGAGCTCTCAGGGAGGAAGCTGGTTGTATTTTTTTCTCCTCGCAAATAAACCCCGCTACCAGTCTGGTTTATCCTTGCTCCTTTCTCATACCCAAATTGTGGAATGTTAGAGGATGGTCACTGCATAATTGTGCATAGGATTCAGTAGGGTTTTGTTATAGGAGTTATAGGAGCCTAGCACTGCATCAGTTTGCAAGGTGTATCCTGCTGAAAATGAATGTATTTCTTTAAGATTTAGGAAGAAAAATGAGAAAAGAACAGGGATTTTTGTTTCTGACATAAAAATGTCAGTTATCCCCCATCACTCTTCAAGAAATTTTAAAGAAAGTAATCTGAAAAAACAATGATGCAGGGAACTATTTGTAACTCCCTGGTGCCCCGATAGCCACCCTCCATTCCCCAGGTCCTGTGTGTGGTCCCTGCAGGGCTTTGCTCGTGGCCCATCCATTTCCTGCTGCTGCCTCTGTGCCAGATCTCATCCTATATTCAGCCAAGAGCCTCATGCTACAACCCCTGTGATGAAAACACCCACCATACAATTCAGGAGGTTATTTTCAGTCTGTGCAGAA